>JANSVA010056474.1:0-12676 GCA_025504915.1 Erythroxylum reticulatum | reverse complement strand
AGCACATAATTACTAATGGGATCACTATGACAAGTGTGAAAATCGAGCACATAAGATATATGTGTGGAGATGATATAAGAAGCAATCTATGATATATGAATATTTGTTAGTTATAGATCCCATAATTCAAAGTCTAAGATGAACTAGAGTAATGCATGAAAGTGCTTATAGTGATCGATCGGGGTTAGATTGAGAGTGTTAAAAATGTTATTGTGTGTGATGAATTCGAGGAAAAAGAAGAAGGGCACGATTGTGGCATAGTTCCCACGACTGAGGATAGGTGCAAAAAGATAAGTGTTTTTCCTAAATCAAATGAGATTAAGGTATCCTGAACATAAGAGTTAGATGTATTAACACTGAAAAGAAGTGAATTACCAAAGGGGAGATGAAGAACTTTTGCGAGTACCACCTTGGCAAGGTGTGCTCAGATTTGGAGAAAGGATAAGTTAAGCTATTATGAAATGGTCTGTATGAAAATTATTATAAGTGAGTGTTACTGGCAAAAGATGTCTTAGATTCATAATATGTGATATGTGAATAGGTTAAGAAATAATGATATGATCGACAGAGATAGATTGGCAACGTACGAAGTGAAAGTTGGTGAGTAATCTGAAATACATCGATGAAATAGTCAAGACAATGTGATAGCTAGATAAGTGATTGAAGGACCTATTGAGTTTATCAACTGTGGTCTTTTGAAAAAATATTTGAGTGGTGCTACTTTATTGATCAATCAAATGAAAATTTCGGGGACAAAATTTATTAAGGGGGAGAATTGTAACATCCTGTCCTTATATTAAGGGTTAGAACCCCGATTTCAATAATGGAGTAGAAAGATTAGAAATAAAATTTAAGTGTTGGATTTAGTGAAGGAAAATATGTTGGAGAAGTTTACTGAGAATATTTTAGTATGGGAGTTTTAGATAGTGTAGTAGAAAGTTATGATCCTTGTGAGTGGAGATGTTCAGGAGTATAGATGGTATCGTCTGTAAAGATGTATCATCTGTGATGATGTCACCTCATCTATGATGACGTCATTTCGTCTGTGAGGATGCATCGTCTGTAAAGATACATCGTCTGTGATGATGTAACATTGTTTGTGATGACATATTTCGTCTTAAAAGTTGTATCGTCTCTAAAGACGCTTCGTCTTAAGAGTAGTATCGTCTTAGGTCGACTTTTGCTTCTTCTTAAGTTGATCATCATTATCATCTTAGGTTGAGTTTTGCTTCGTCTTAAGTTGACCATCAATATCATATTAGGTTGACTTTTGCTTCGTCTTAAGTTGACCATATGAATTGTTTGCTCCTTGCATTCGTCTGCTTTTGTATTCGTTGGCTTTGCCATTCGTCTGTTTCCCATTCGTTTGCTTCTTACATTCGTCTGCTTTTGCATTCATCTGCTTTTCCATTCGTCTCCTTCCTATTCGTCTGCTTCCCATTCGTCTGCTTCTTGCATTCGTCTGCTCCTTGCATTCATCTATTTTTTCATTAGTCTACTTCCCATTTGTCTACTCTTGCCATTCGTCTGCTCCTTGCATTCATCTGTTTTTTCTTCGTCTGCTTCATTTCGTCTGCTTTTTTCAATTCGTCTGCTTTGCTTCATCTACTTCAATTCGTCTACTTTTTGATTAGTTTCATCTAATCCTATTGTCTGGTCCATTTTTAACCCTTCAGATGTTTGGATTTGTCTTCAAGGTCTCATAAAAGTTGTAGATCTTTACGCCCTCTTTCAGATAATCCAAAGAACACTTTGATTCGACATCTGTAGAGAGAGTTATGCCATTTGTCCTGAGATAAGTTCAATATGTTTGAGGATAAAACCTTTGTTTGATTCTTTCGACTATTACCTTATAATCCGACTTGAAAATGAAGTGATTCTTGAGCTGATAGTTTCTTAACACATTTTGTCTCTCCATAGAAATCATAGCTTTTGGTTTTGACTCGAAAATGATTGCTATAATAAAAGTAAGGGTATCGGTTGGACGAGCATGAACTAGATATTTTACTGAACATGTTCCTATATTTTGATGATATTCAGATCTATAAGATTCCAAATGAGATGATTTTGATTTGAAGTAAACTAGAGAAATAAGACATAGAGGAACATGATCTAAAAGAAAGTGTGACAAAATGACTTTAGTGTCGAGGTCAAAAAGAACATGTAAAGTTGACCTGAAATGATATGTTATGGGAAAAGTCTGAAAGTGAGTAAGGGGTTTTGATTTATGATTACAGTGGTTTTGCTAAGTCATAAACTTAAGTATAAATTATACTTAAGTGAGTTTTAATAAAGGAAGTGGATAAGTGGATAAGAAATGGACAGGTGTCCTAGTTAAAGATAAGATTTTTGTTGCCTTAAAAGGCTAGCTGTTGTCCTTATCCTTATCCTTCTTGAAACTTCTTTCTTTAGAGTTTCTCCAACCTAGAGCTCTCATCAAATATTCACCAAAGTTAAACCTCCCTGTCAACCTTCCAGATGAGGTACGTGAGTTGCATGAAAGTTAGGGTTTTGTGATGTTTGAAGACTTTGAAGCTTCAAACAAGTCAAGTGTCTGCGTTCTGGTGTCTCCATAATTGGAAGCAAATGCTTTATTGGAGCGTACTGTGAGTCAACCTAGATGAATTTCCTAGGATTGATTGACTTTGTATGATTTCTAATTATTAATTGATTATGACTTGGTTATGAATGCTGGAGTTACGTCCGAAGATTATGAGATCTTGATTCTGTATTGTGTTATGTGAATTCTCAACGAAAGTTGAATGTCGGATTTAGATCCGATGATTATGAGATTTCTGACTGTGTATTATAAGTGATTGTGATATATGACATATATATATTTGACGCATTTCATAAAATGCATGTTCAGATAAAGACGTTGTGACTTGAGTTGCGAATATGAAGCGCTTCCACGTAGAGCTTTGCTCCGTGATTTCTGATTCTACACGTAGAGCTATGCTCTGTGATTCTGTTCTAACTGTGTCCTATGGGCCAGTATTTGTATAAGTAAGTGATAGGCACTCGGTCACAACAATAAGAACGAATATGAGCCTGATGAATATAACATTATAAGACTGAATGATCTAAATGAATATATGTTACTTATGTGAAATGTGTGTATGTGATCTGGTGAAATCGTCAATGATGGTTCACTCAACTGAGTTCGCAAAATTCATCAAAATTGCAATGTGTCTTTTCAGGTTTTATAAAGGTCTCTAGAAAGGCTTCGAGTAAGAGTTTAGGGTCAGGATCAGTATGCGCTTGTATATGAATTTCTTTATATTGTATTGAAAGTGTAGTTTTAAGTGTTGTATCGATTGTAAAGATATTTTGAATGTTAGTATTTTATCTATTTCTAAAATGGGCCCAAATGGCTGTTGAATACTAATGTTTGTAATATGTGTATCTGTGAATGGAAAATGTTTTTAAATAAAGTGGTCCAGCTTAAATTAATGAATTCCGCTTGCGAGTACATTATTTTAAGCAAATCAAAATTTTGTAAGTTTTTGAATGTTTGGGCGTCCTAGCACAGCACCCTCGGGGGGCGCGAGCTTGGACATCACCCATTAGTGTCGGGTTCAGTTCTTTCGAGAGTGGGGCGCTACAATGATGGTACTTTTATATAGAGTTATGATATAATTTGTGCGGTCATAGTATTTTCTAGATATTATGTTGATAGTATTTATACTCAATTATGGTATAAACATATTAAAGTTGATACTTATTTGTATAGTGTAATGAAAAATTAAAGTAAAGACAACACTCATTTATATATTATGATGATATTTCTTATGTAGATGTGTAGTATAATTTCTATAGAGTCATTATTCTTTATAAGTTATGATGATATTCTTTGTACTCAATTGTGGTATTAATATATTAAAGTAAAGGTGGTACTTATTTATATAGTGCAATGGTGTTTTTTATATAGACTCATGGTATAGTTTGTTTGAATTCATGATATTCTTTATATATTATTATGGTATTGTTTGCACTCAATTGTGGTATTGACATATTAAAATAAAGATGATACTTATTTGTAGGGCATGATTATATTTTTTACATTGAATTATGATATACTTTGTATAGAAGGTATTCTTTATAAGTTATGATGATACTCTTCATATGTATTAATAATATTCTTTTTATTAAGATATAATGATAAACTGACTACTATAACCATATTTTAGATTAAACAGTTATTACGTAGATCAAAAGTTACCACTTTCACTGAGCCGCCTATTTTAACAATTTGATGAATTATCTTTTTCCTCTAGTATATATTAACTCACTGCCTCTTCCATTTGTTTTTTTAGATGAATGTGACATTTCTATCCATTTTAGTGTTTAATTTAAGTTTTCTCTTACATTTTAGTTTTCTCATCCCTTCCACTCTCAAATACCCAACATTTTCCATTCACTTTTCACAATATCTTTTATCGTGTATCAAATACCCAACTATTTTCCATTCAAACACCTATTATTTCATAATTAATATTTGTGTTATCCCAATAGTTGACTATGATGGGCAAGTGAAATTCCAAGAGATAAAACTTGAGATAGAGTGAAAAATGTATTTGTTGGGTATATTCTTAATAAAATTGAGATTATGATAAGAAATATAAAAAATATACGCTTACCATTCTTTCTCTATTTTATGTTGCTCCATTACTTTTGGTTTTTGTTTAATTTTAGATATGATTTTTATGACGGTAGGTCAACAAGAGAAAAAGTAAAAAAAGGCATTTTGCAAGGTTTTTATTTTACTTTGTGTAATCTAGCATATAAATTTACTATTTACCTTTTATCTTTATTATAGATGCATTATTTGTGTTTGTAAAATTTACTTACCGTCGCAAAATTTTCCGATAGAAAACAACTTACCGTCGCTAAATGTTCCGACAGATTTTGAATACTTTATCGGTCGGTAAAGTTACCGATGGACTTAAAATTTTCACCGCTATATTTAGCGATGGAAAAAAATTATTCGTCGGTAAATTCCCGACGGAATATTTCTATTTTTTCATTAAAGATTTCCGATGGTCGTTTTTTTAATGACTCATGCGATTGGTAATTTCCTCGGCAAATTCGCTAGCTTATAGAAAACCTTAACATTTCGTCGGTAATTTCTGTCGCTAAATACCCATTGTTTTGTAGTGTTAAGTTTTGATCAAAAGAGAGAATTTGTTGTTTATTTACATGTATGTCAATTTATGTTCTTTATATTATTAATCGACTTAAAAAGTACTATTCTCTTTTCATAACTTACGAACTTGAGTTCGATTTCCTGAATAGAACTTAATACGAGATTAACTGTAACTGATAGGTCGGGGGAAATTTAGCCTTCTCTTTCCTTAGGTTAGCAGTATAGTCAATCATAAACAAGCATTTTGTGGGGAAGTATAGAAACTAAAAACATGAAGAAAAAGGAGTCTTGCTCTTGTGTCGGTTTAAAATACAGTATACAGTAAATTTAAAATGGCTTCTGAGTCAAATGGAAATTAAATAGAAGAAGAACATTAACGATGACAAATCTCGTGGTATTCCACAAGTAATCTCAGTCCTCAAACGTGAAGGACTTGGACCAAAAAATTTGATCATGTCCGCTGACCGACATGCAGTCGTCAAACGTCCAACACATTGCGGCTGCTTTTGGAATTCAACACCACCGTCCTTCAGGTTGGCCTTTTGTTTTTTTTGGTGGAAATTTTGAGGCTGTTCTTATTACCCCTAAAAACACAAATTTATCATATTTCTCATGTATCTAGTGATTGCACTCTTTCAACTATCAATTTATCTTTTTTTATTGTTTATTTTAAATCATGCCCTCAAAATTTCCTTCCCACATCAAAGTTAATGTGTTCTATCAATTCAGCAGCTTTGGATGTTTTGGAAATTTGTTCCGTATGAAATAGGAAAATGTCCAAAAAAAAAAAAAAACCCTCCTCTCCACGTGCTTAGAAGGTAGGGAAGTGCTCCACGTGGGAAAATCCTTAAGATTAAAACACGTGTTTCACGTTGAAGTTTTCCTCCAGAAAACATCAGATCCGAGATCTCCGTATCGTGTCTGATGTTTTAGTCCTTAATAAAAACCATCCACGACTGAGAAGCTAACGTGACCATCTAATTCCCGACGCCCAGAAACCTCATTCCTTAATGCAATTGTGCGTTAGTTTGTATTTTGTTGTTTTCTTGTTCCTCAATCCTCATTCCGGTATGCCCTGAAATTTCTATACATTATAGTGAAATATACTTGTTTGACTTGTCAGTTCGAAGTAAGCATATACTCGAGTTGTTCTTGTCAAGTACGTTTATGGAACGCAGAGAAGAGAACTCTTCTTCTTCGACTTCAAATGGTCACCAAGCTCCAATTTACTCCCAAGCTGGGGTGAACATGAGCATGCAAAAGCGAAAGGCTGGAAGAAAAAAGTTTAAGGAGACTCGCCATCCTGTTTACAGAGGCGTGAGACGAAGAAAAGAGAAGTGGGTTTGTGAGCTGAGACAGCCACAAAACAAGCCTCGGATGTGGGTAGGTACGTTCTCGAGCCCTGAAATCGCTGCTAGGGCTTATGATGTGGCTGCTCTGGCTCTGAGAGGAGATTCTGCCCCTTTGAATTTTCCTGGATCAGCTCATTTGTTGCCAAAAGCTAGGTCAGCTTCTATAAGGGACATACAATCTGCTGCGATGGAAGCAGCAGACAATATTGACGACTTCAAACAATGTTCTAGTTTTGGATCGAAAAAGAACAATCCTATGTCAGTGGTGGAAGAATCGCCGAGGAAGGTTTTCTTGGACGAGGAGGAATTGTTTAACATGCCAACATTACTTGATAGCATGGCAGAGGGGTTAATCCTAACGCCACTAGGCATGCGAAAAGGGTTCAATTGGGACCAGGTGGAGGATTCTATGGACTTGACTCTATGGAGTGACTGATCATGTAATTCTTCATCTATTTACGTATCTTGGTAAAGAACTAGGGATGAAAATTGTACGTAGTTAATGAATGAGGAAAAGTTCTCGTTGAGAAATTATGACCAGTGACTCTTAAACAGAAGCCGATTGCTGGTAAATTCCGATTTTTGTTTCTTGAGTGCTGATGCGCATGAAAATCTGCTTTGGACTAGTATGAACTCGGTCATAATATGTTGTTTTCTTTCCCATATTTGTTGCATATGTAGCTCACTTTATTGGTGGAGCAATCCTTCTTGACGACTTCTCAAACCTAACATGTATGTTCAAGTTGTGGCAGGAGAGGTAAAATTCATTTAAATATTGAACAGGAAAATTCATTGATAGTGAAGATATGTTATAATTCAATTAAATTGAATTTATCGTTCAACTTTAAATTGTTAACTTATCGATAATTTACTTAAAATACATAATTTATAAATTACAATCTACCATTTGTTTAATTTATACTACAAAAATAAATACAAATTCTGTTGTTATAAAATATTCATCTTTAATTGATAGTTATAATTGTAAGAATCATTGTATTAAATTTATCATATGTCAGTCAATCTGCAATGTAGTTGTTTTTTTTTAATTTTCAAACCATCAAATTGTAATAAGACTACTACTATATATTTAAGACCAAGTCCGAAATTCTTTTTCCCAGATTAAGGTTTGGTTGAATTTGAGATGAACAATTCAAACTCAACTTCGATTGTTGAGTCTGACTAAATTCGAAAACCTAGATAAAAATGATTATCTATATTATATCTGACAATTTTGCACACATTTGAATTATACATTTAGCAATATATGTATATACATATATACAGTAAATTAAAGTCAGATGAGGAGCTTCGTATGATGGACCATAGAACTAAAGAGACCTTTTCAGAAGTTTCAAGTTTTAGATAGATATTTCTGTCTTCTATGGGGATTTTAGAATTGAAGGAGTTCTTGATTAAGTCATAGATGTTGAACGGTTCTTTAATTATCATGAGATCCTGGAAGAGATGAAGGTAAAGCTAGTGGCTTACAGGTTGAAGGGAGGCACTTCTGCTTGGAGGGAGAAGATCAAAGAGAGGGGATGGTGTGATGGGAAGGATTCAATTTGTTCTTGGATGCAGATGAAATTGATGATTTGGAGGAGTTCTCTACCTTTAGATTAATTTTATTCCAATAGTACTAGAGATATAGACAAGGTTCTCGTTCTATACAAGACTACACTATAGAATTTCTAAGGTTACCTCGATGTAATGATCTGGGAGAAACAAAGGAGTAGATTATTTCAAAATTTTCAGATGGTTTAAGACCTGTCTTGTAGGACAAGATCAAAATATTACCGATATGAACTTTTGTAGAGGCTCAAAATTTGGCATTGAAGGCAAAATTGTTGATTAATGAGAAAGGCATAATTCAGCTCCCCGCAAAAGTTATGTGGGAGAAGATTCAAGAGGATCCATAGAAAAGATGAAGACCCTGGTAAAACCTATTTCGAGTGGGAATCGTTTATAAAAAAAAGAGGGCTATAAGTAAGCAGAAGGTGGGCAAAAATAAGGAGTCTCAGAGCAGAGTAATCCTTATACTAAGCTTCAACTTGAAGTTTGCTAGGCATTTGTCCAATTTATGTCCATAGCAAAAAGTGAATATTATAAAGCACAGGGAAGATGAACTTGCCATTATCTATAGACTTGATGGTGATGATGAAGAGTATAAGAGACAAGAGTAAGAAAATGAGGAGCAGAAGAATCATGTAATTTAGAAGTTATTAGTGACTCTAAAGTAAAACAAGAAGATAAGACCCAACAACATCAATTGTTTCAGGAACATTGTACTTGTTGGGAAATTGGGTCGGAATTTGATCCTGACCGCAACTAAATAATCATGAAACTTTTTTGTGACTTTTGATTTTTCAAAAACCAAGATCTATTTAATTTTATAAAATGATTAACACAAATCATAATAAAGCGAAAACTTAATTCATACCTTATTTCAAAGCTTGATCTTTATTTTGTTGTATCCCTCAAACCGTTTTCGAAATCTATCCGTCTTAACCACCATAGATGCATAAATGTCCAGCCTCTAATGGTATCCACAGAACAGGTTGAGAGAACTCTATAACTCTTGCAGAGAGGGTTAAACAAAAAGTGCTAGTTCCATAGAGCTTAAGCCTATTTATAATAAGCTTTGGACATTTTAGTATTTTAATTGAAATTAAATTCTAATTTGAATTAGACTTTAATTAGAATTACAAACAATTCTAATTAAATACCAAATATGATCCTTATTAAATATCTCATATTTAATCATAAAGTTTCTCAAACTTTACAATTAAGTCTAACTTGATTAAATTAATTTTGCTCTTTTCAACTCATTCTATATGTGATATCCATTAGGTTCTCAAATATCTTGGCAATGATTATAAAATCTAATTTTAATTCATAATTAAATTAGATAATTAAAAATCCTTTTAATTTATCTTTAATTCTCCAATTAAACAATTTATAATTATAGATCAAGATTGGTGTCTAACAATGCATCACGATTATCCAAATATTTAGGAATGTCAAAGTAGTTTTGACTAAGTTTTTCGTGCATAATTTTCAGTATAATTCAATAATTTCATTATACAATGTTCTGATTAGACATAGAACATGAAATTAATGTTTACTCTATTTTGAGTCTAATCATATTAATTCTTCGCCATTAGTTATAGATTCAATTAATGACATTTGTAAACTATTTACAAAACATCATTTCACCTTGGCTAATGATTTCTTGAATTAATACTAATCGAGAACAATGAAACATTCTCCCTAATTACTTTAGGGTGATGAATCCTATCTTGATCACTCAACTATCTCCATACAATTCATGCTACATCCAATGACTACCGATTAAATGATCTATGATTAAATAGATTATAAGTAGTATCAAAACATAGCAATCCTTATACAAGATAACTTTGATGACCTCAAGTCAAAGGATGACTTATACAATCATCACAATGATAATTCCATAGACATACAAGTAATATTTCAAATGGATTTCTTAGATCAGGTTTGTTCAGTGAACTTATTCTTTAGCAAGCACCAATACGTTTGTTTAAATATCTTTATACTTTAGCCTATGAGATCAACTACTTTCTTCATAAGGAAAAACAAAACATATGCTAGTCTTTTTACGTTTTATTAATGTCCAATCTTAATAGAACAATGACTAGGAACATTTAGGAATAAAACATAAACGCAATATGAATCTCGTAATTATAATCTCATTATAATTTCATTTGCAATGTATAATTATCCCATAAACTTCATCATATACATCTAAACATGTACAAGATAAAGAATGTCTTTAAATAATTTGTCAATAAACTACAACCAAAATGATTGACTGTAGGGCATAAATCAACAATCTCCCACTTGCATTAAGTCAATCGTTTAAGTATCTCATACCATATCACCATATGACGATTATTCTACTACTAGGACAGTGGCTTAATGAAAGAATTCTACAAGATTCTCTACAGTGAGCACTTGAATAAATCTTACAACTCCCATCTTAATTATCATCATAATTAAGAAAATTTGCGATGAAACATTAGCTCCTTATGTTTGCCCAATGACTCTAATGTTTTGTAGTATATTTCTGTCTTGAACAATGCAAAGAAACTATATCAAGTTTACTAAAGAACTTGTTGATCCAATTAATCATTTTCACTAAAAAAAAATGTATTAGGGCTTAATTAGCAACCAATTGCTATACTGGAACTTTTCAAATCCTAAATGATATTGTTCTAAGTAAATAAACCTTAATTAGGATTTAATTCTAAAGTTATATCCTTATCATCTTGAACTAAAATATCAACTCACACATAGAGTAATGAATATCTTTAATACTTCACAAGTATATGATATCTTAAATACTAAATATCTTTAGTGCATTATCTATGCACTTGGACTTAGAATAAGTTAACAGCATCCAATCTATCTCTATAGATCTAATTCTCATAATGAAGCTATGACCTTTTCATATCCAACAAGAGTTGCTCTTGGAAAATTATGTGTTCGACAATTGAAAGTTAGATCTTTTGTTCTCTGTGAGCAATATGTCTCCACATAGTCCCACTAAAGAGGACAACTATACTCTTACTTACCTTCTTGTAGACGTGATAAATTTATAATCATCTTCAAAACAATCTCTTTGAATTCATCGTGAAAGTGAATCTTTTAATGTCTTGTAGCCTTTTAACTATACATAAAATGTATCACTAAAGGCACTAATTCCAATTAGATGTATAGTCATGAGATTTGAACTTTTCAAATTTCATCTTACTTTCACTACTTATCTTAAGAACCATTGTCTTGTAAGTATACGTTGAAACAAACAATTTGTACAACTTGTTTGTAAGAATATATCCAACTTTTGGATATCTCATAACCTTTTATTACTCAATTTAGTTATAAACTAAATAGATAATATATACTTTAGCTAAGCATCTCATCCTAAATCATTAGTTTTAACTATTTCAAAGACTTAGCGTTTCATATCTAATATAAAATCTTGCTAATTGATTTAATTGGAACTATAAAAAGTAAGTCATTGTACCAGGTATTACTATAAAAGAAATACTATTGCATCATATAATATCTCATATTGTATTTTACTCCTTACTTAAACCCATACTCTTGCGAATTTAGTTGTGAAGTTATTCACTAGAGAATCTCATTCCCTATAGATAACCAATAACTTCAAACTTACAACAACGTTCTCATTGAAGTGCCTTAGCATTCTCAATGCTTTATTTCTACTTAGATTTAAAGAACTTGAACTTTTCAAATTTTTAATTCATTATGTTATTTAATACATATGACTATATCACATAAAGTCATTAGTAATCTAATGAAATATAAGTATTATCCTTTTTATGAATTGATATTCTATCCAATACATCACATGTATAAGATTTAACAATTCAATACCATCATCATCCTTTCACCAAAGGTTGATTTGGTTATTCTTCAACTATACAAGTTTCACAAGTTCCATACGATTCATAATCAAAAGGATACATATATCCTAGTATGTAACTTTATAATTCTCGTTATATTGATTTAACTAATATAACATAAAAGGATTGTCTCGATTATCTAACTTTTTATTCTTACCATTTATGTTAAGCATAAGTCTCCTTTGATCCAATACATATATAAACTATTTGCATGAACTTGGATCAACTACTTTGACTTAAGAATCTATTTCTAACCATGCATTGAACATTATAATAATGTTGGATCTAAATTCAGTAACAGATACTCATAAGCATGAATTAGAAATAAATATGATCTTTATCATATCGCTTATAGGCAAGAAAAATTATGTAATCTTTTTCTTTTAATGACAAATATTATCATATTGTTGCTAAGCTTTTAATTTTAGTCTATAATTATGCTTTTAGTAGGCTAAATTAAGTGAAATAATTCCAACAAAGTACTATACCTTTCGGCCCTACTCTATATAACCCTTTTCATTTTACTATCATGGTGTTCACATACATCTTACATGTCGTTGTCAAAGTTTACGAGACATTAGTCAACTCAAAATGTCAATACATTTTGTCATCTATATGATTTTGACATATCTCTACAACTTTGTCACCACATCCTCAATAGGGATTATAGCAAAATTGCATAATGAACATACAATTTTCTATCTAACTTT
>JANSVA010056465.1:0-12677 GCA_025504915.1 Erythroxylum reticulatum | reverse complement strand
AAAAAAAATCACATGTATAAATCAAATCTTATTAGAAAAAAAATATCAGAATAAGCCAAAACCATTATATGTGTCACCACTAGTTGACCAAAATAATGTACACAGCATCAATTTCCGATGTTGGCTCGACTTTCATTCGTGGTGAGTCCGGACTACAGTCGACAAGAGCATCATGACCCTAGGTGATGACCTAGTCCGTGTCCAGACCCTAGGTGAGGAATCACCAGCAAGTCTCGTAAAAAGGTGTCAATATGGGAACTTGACTTTTATGTACCAGTGTCAGGGTATGGGGTTCGCTTAATCTGTTGTTCCCAACACACAATTGGCCAATCATTTCCTCACCAATCGCAAAAATCTTATACAAATATTAAGTACAAAAATCAAGTAAGGCACTATGACTTTATTTATCGGTCCAATCGATAAAATAAAACCTTTTCGTGACTCTAAGCCAAAAGAAGACATACACGTAGCATATATGACTCGGTTATACATATCAAAGTTTCAAAACATATTTTACGAAATAAAAGTCATCTTTTGCATGCCAAGTGCAAAGTTGCTCAAAAACGTAGTTTCAGAAAAATAAGACGTTGTCTATTGCATTTTAATTGCAAGTTTATTAAAAGTAATATCATTTCTCAAAATACGTAATGAAAACATTAGTTTCACACCAAGTGCAAAAAGTTACTCAAAACAATGTTATTTGTTAAATACACAAGTATACTAGCACTTATTTAAGATTCAATTCTACTATGCAATACCTAGGTTCAAAATTCACATATAAGTCATCATATCTGTCTTAGAGTGATCTAATTCCATATGAGTTTTCCTTATCTCACCTCAACAGAAGGTGTACACTTTATTGACTTCAACAATCCTCAATGCCAGCTCCTTGATCCACAGCTCCCAATTTTTATACATATAAATATACGATGTATTTACTACTCAAACATATATGTCATATTTATACACCATCACAACCAAATTCATCCCTAATCAATCATCATAACTGTTATTTTAACATATATCAATAGGTTAATAATTCACTTACTAATTCAACTCAATGTCTCCTCAACCACCAATCTAACCTAATCTTATGTGCAATGTTTACATCTTTTTTTTTTCCTAATGTTCCTTTATGAACAAGCTCTCTTCTTTTAATCATAACTCTCTCTATAAAAATCCAAATACCATGATTCTTATGCCCCCTGAAAGTAGACTTCCATTAGTCTTAATATATCTAAAAATTACATAAACAATATCTCCCTTTAACCTCAATACTTAAACCTCAATAAATCATTATCAATAAATCTCCTAACAAATCCGTTTCACAGAAGCATTAATAAGACATCAATAATCATTTTTCATGTTTTATACTTTCACTAATTCAGACTCTAAGATCCTTAAAATCAGGAAATAATACAAGATTCCTGCACAGGGGTCTATCACTAGCAGTATTAGAGAAACAAGTATAACTCAAGCTCTAGTCACTATTTTGTCAAGCCACTTTCACAGCGATCAAGTTAAGACCCATATCTACATTTTTATTCTTTGAGTTTCTTCAAATTCGTGCTTTAGGAATAAGAAAAATAAGATTGAAAGGGAAAGATGACATTGAAACAAGAATTTCAACTTACCTTGATAACTTCTTTCCTTCATCTTTTCTCATCCCCTTTTTCTCCCCTCTTCTCATTTTCGTTTTTCTCTCTCTTCTAACCTTATGATAGACCTTCACTCTTACTTCTATTACCTTTTCATCCATTTTCTCCAGAAAATTCAAGAAGGTCAAACTAATCTATGTGTCACCATTCCATTGGTCTATGTGTCACCATTATATTGGTACATGCATTATCCTTCTATTGGTCCATATGCTACTATTCTATTAGTCCATGTGTCACTTACTTTAGGATCCATATGTCACTCATTTTAAGCCTCCATATGTCACTACTTGTAAGGCTACACATGTCGCCATTCTATTGCTCCACATGTCACAATTCTAAAGTTCCATTTATCATAAACTTTAAGGGCCACTTGTCATCCATTTACCTGAGCCATTTTTTACTTATTCTTAATGCCACATGTCATCATTTCATAAGTCTAATCAACCTAAATTCTCATATATCAATTTGTCTTGTTCTTTAATATTTTCTTAAACTAGATGCACATATCACCTCATCAGTTACTCAATTGTAACAATAAATTTCCAATTCGCTAATTATAATCCATCAATTCATGTTATTGGTAAATCAAAATGCAAAACATTGGGAATGCACATTAATTTCGTTCCATACTCGGGAATATGTCAATTGAGTGCATATACTATCTTGCAATATTTTCTAAATCATGATTCATATGTGTATTTGAAATGCACCTCGTAAATTCTTAATGAAATAACTCATGTGACTCAAACAATTTATTCTTTTAACAATTGTAGAAGACAGGATATTACACCAAAAGTTTCACTTAGTACTGGTTGGTACTGTGAAATTTAAAAATTACAAGGACTAAATAGCAAAAAACAAATTAACAAAACCGCCCCCAACCTCGGCAGTTGACCTCTCACTCTCACCTCTCTCGATGGTAACCTGGATAGGAATGTTGATTTATAAAGAAGCCCAAATTCTTGAAACTTTTGATGAATTTAAGGTAAGTTGTGATTATGACGATTCTGATCTCCTTCTCCACCACCACCTTCTTGTTGATTCTTCGCTTCTTGTACTCCACCATCCCTAGCAAGCCCCAGAAGCCTAGCGATCATCCTAAAGAATCACATTCCCAACAAAAACCAATCTATACTCAACTATAAAATGAATCACAAAACCACAGAGAGCAATAGAATGAGAGAAAGATCGGATTTTTTTAAAAGGAAATTATGGTGTTTTCTTTATTATAAAATGAATGAGGTTTAGAGAAGAAATTTTGTAAATGGAGAATCAATGTATAGAAAGAGGAGAAAATGACAAGCGGGTGTTAGTGTATTAAAGCATCTTTGTTAAAGATGGCTTTTGGAGAATCGATGTATAGAAAGATGAGAAAACGAGAAGTGGGCATTGGTATATTAAAGCATCTTTGTTAAAGATGGCTTTTGGTATGCTTTTTCACTTCAATCCAAAGATTATCAATTGCATCTCCAAATTTAGATTGTTTATTCCTAATAATAATTATACATTACATAAAACCTAAAAATAAATTATTTTTAATTAAATTTGTTTTAATCTTTTATATAATATTTTAATAAAGTATTAATAAAATTATTTTATTTTTAAAATAAAAATTTAAAAATTATTATTTATAAACTAATATTTATTTTTAAATATATTTAATTATTAAACCAAATTTATTTTAAATTTATATATTTTAAAATATTTTTAAATGTAATTACATTTATAATAATTATTAAATTAATTTTATAAATTAAATAAATTTGAAATTAAACTAAGTTATTTATAATTTTAATAATAATTAATTTGATATATAATGTTAAATTAAATTATTTAAATTCTCATTAATAATTAATATATCAAATAATTAAATAATATTTATTAGTTGATAGTAATTTAAATAATATCCGTTTTTGTTTCAGATTTTATTTTTAGTTGGTTGATTCCTTATCATGAACTCTTGTTTTCAATTGTAATAGTTAGAGAGTTAAAGGATCTTCATTGTTCTTTTTATTTGATGTGTCGATATAATTATTATTTATTATATGATGAAATTGTAATATTTCAAATACTTTGTATTATTTTTAATTTTATACTTATATGATGATTAAATAATTTTTATATTAATTGTGCTTATTATTTAACGTGAAATATGTGAAAATTAAAGTTAATAAAAATAAATAAATTGTTATTATTTAAAATTTTATTATTACGATTTTTGGAGACAGGGTTCATGTAAAATTATAAAGAATATAGTATAATATATTAATGGACTATTTTGCAATTTAAAAAAATTCAAGGTTATTTCATAAATTTAAAAAGTTATCATAAATGATAACAGGTATTAATTAAAACTGGTATTGGTACCGATACAATATCATACCAGAATCCAATCCGATATCGGTACAATATTCATAACATTGTTTAAGACTTGCTTTGAGTTACCATATTTGTTGGGCCCGAGTCTTGTCACCTATTACGATTGTAAGGAGAATTTCAGCATCAGCATCGGTAGGTTCATTGCGGCAAAGTGAATGTTTTGCTGCGGCGAAATTAGCAAATATTTCCAAGGACCTTTCGGGAGAAGTTCACCACGACCAATGCTTGGCTTCGCCGCGGCGAAGTTCCAACGTTAAGCAAATGCACCCTCGGAAAAAATACGCTACGACGAGATTATATCTTCTTCACGACAAAGTTACGAGATTGAGCTGAAAACACCCTTTGGGAAAGGTTCGCCATGGCAAAAGTTTTGGCTTCACCGCAGTGAATCCCTATAATCCGTAACCCAGGTCTTAACAATCCAATACTAACATATATACAATTTCCAAAAACCATTTACAACTCAACCAAAAGATAAATATGGACATACATAAAAGGAACTTCTTTAATTCTTAACCTCATTACTAAAATAAAATGGAGTTTGAACATAGCTTTAGTTACTTATCAACAACCACATCAATAATTCAATACATATACAAATGGATGCTCATATTTGATAAGCTTATAAAGCTACCCAATAATAGTTGAACTAACTTAATTACAAAAGTGAGTTATCTTGGAGTTTGCCAAAAGCCTTTGCAAGGATCAACAATCTTCTTGTTCTGCACTTGAGGAGTGAAAAATAATGGGTTGAGCTACAAAGCTTAGTGGCTACTACATTTATAGCCATTGGTGATGAAGCACACAACAAGCATATATATATATATATATATTGATTATATATATATATATATTATTAATATACATATTATCAATATATATACACACATCTATATCTCATTTTTATCTAGCAATCTAATCATCCACAATTCTAACTCAAAAACCCATGATTAAAGCATATCATCACATAAAACACATCATGTATATTTAACCATCAAAACATAATACTCAAATGTATCATACTTAACAAATCATATGAAATGTACAAACAAATGACTTGAGAGTTCTATGGATTGAAACGAAGAAATGAAGTTTATACTATAGACAAAATGAGTCCGTCTCTTAGGAGCTCATATTCCATAAGTAGGCAATCGAGAGAAGGATTTAAGTCAACATAAACGTGATGAAACAAAAATGGTTTCTCTCTTGCACAAACACAAGCAAATTCTTATGCTCAATTCATTTCATTGCATGTTCATACTTTCATGCTTCTTATGCTTTTTCTATTTTTTTATTATGCAAAATGTCATAAGATCTTTCAAGCATTACATGATAATACATCATAATGCATTTTTCAACATTCACAACAAGTCAAATTCAAGCAATTAAGCATACATACACATAAGTAAGCAATTTGCCCTTCTCAACAATATCTATAAACATATTACCCACCTAACTGCTTGTAATTCTAGGTTTAATTGTGCCTTTACTCTTGCTTTTGGATAGGATATTCTTGGTTTCCTTCAAACAATTCCATTCAAACCAATATTCCAATGGAAAATCTATAAAGCTTCAACAATCAAAATGATAAAATTGAGCTTAAACTTAACTTACCCATTCTTAACTTACCCATAGTGTATCTAGGTTGGAAACACTAAAACCTAGTTTAGAAATATATGAAAAATCAAAATGGGTTCTCAGTTTTTCTTCTTTCTTCCAACACAAACCCATTTCTCTACTTGTTTCTCCCAAATCTTCTTCCTTCTTCTTCTTTCTCCTTTTCTTTCTTTCTTCTCCACAATTCTCTTCTTTCCCACGTTTTTCTCTCTTCTCACGATTTTCTTATTCTTCTTTCTTATTCAAGACAACTTTTTGTCTTGCCCTTCCAATTTTGCCCTTCTACATTTAATGTAATGTCTACTAACTCCTTTGACCTGTTAAACACCACACTATACTCTAACTTAATTATAATATTTCTATTAAAAAATTTAATTTCTACTTATGCTTGCTAAACTAAATGACTAAATTCTAAGAAAAAAATAAATAAAATAAAAAATTGATTAAAAAATGTTTGGGGTCCAACAATTCTCATCCCCTTAAAGAATTTCATCCTCGAAATTCTTACCTGAGTCTATAATGAGGTGTGGATACTTCTCTTTTATAGCTTTTAAAGGCTCCCATGTTGTCTCCTCTCTTGCATGATTCTTCCATGAGACTTTAACCAGTTTTACCCGTCTTGTTTCTCAAGACCTTTTACTTTGAATCTAGAATCTCTACTGGTTGTTCCTCGTAAGTCAAATCCTCCCTTAATTGGACCTCTGAAGGTTGGACTATGTGTGAAGGATCTGATCAATATTTTCTCAACATTGATACATGGAAGACGTTGTGAATCTTAGATAATTCTGGTGGCAAGGCTAACTTATAGGCTAAAGGCCCAATCTTCTCATTAATCTCATAAGGGCCTATGTATCTTGGACTGAGCTTGCCTTTCTTACCAAATCTCAAGACACCTTTCCATGGAGAAGCTCTAAGAAACACTTTGTCTCCAACTTCAAATTCCGTCTCCTTTTTATGTGCATCTGTATAACTTTTCATCCTATCTTGAGCTGCTTTGAGTCTTTCCTTCACCAACTTAATCTTGGCAACTGTAGTTTGTACCAACTCATGCCCTAAAAGTCTCCTTTCACCTTCCTCATTCCAACAAATAGGAGTTCTGCACATCCTACCATACAAGGCTCCATAAGGTGCCATTTGAATTCCTGAGTGGTAAGAATTAGTATAAGCAAACTCAATTAAAGGTAAATGATCATGCCATGAACCTTTGAAGTCCATAACACCAGCTCTTAACATTGCCTCTAATGTCCGTATTGTCCTCTCTGATTGGCCATCATTCTGTGGACGAAAAGTTGTGCTAAAATGCAATTTGGTTCCCAAAGCCTCTTGTAGGCTCTCCCAGAATCTTGAGGTGAACCTGGGATCTCTATTCGAGACCATAGAACTTGGAATCCCATAAAGTCTGATTATTTCATCTACGTATTTCTTGACCAAAGCATTCAAAGAATCTACTTGTCTAATACGTAGGATATGTGCTGACTTGGTTAGCCTATCAACAATCACCCTTATTGCGTCATGTTTCCTACTAGTCCTTGGCAATTCCATTAGTAAATCCATCGTAATCTTTTCGCACTTCCATTTAGGAATAGGCAAAGGTTTAAGTTTACCGATAGGTGCTTGATGTTTTGCTTTAACTTGCTGGCACACTGAGCATTTTCTAGCATACTCTACAACATCTTTCTTCATTCCTTTCCACTAGAAGTGCTCTCTTAAATCTCCATACATGCTCATACTCCCTGGGTGCATTGCATAGGGAGTATTATAAGCCTCATCAAGAATTTCATCCTTCAATTCTAACATATTGGGAAGACATAATCTCTTACCTATCACCATTAATCCATTTTCTCTTATCTCTATTTCAGAAGG
This sequence comes from Erythroxylum reticulatum, assembly GCA_025504915.1. Taxonomy (NCBI): domain Eukaryota; kingdom Viridiplantae; phylum Streptophyta; class Magnoliopsida; order Malpighiales; family Erythroxylaceae; genus Erythroxylum; species Erythroxylum reticulatum. The sequence goes on along the minus strand of JANSVA010056465.1, from coordinate 5,160 downwards.
CCTACCATTTTTAATTTCTTCTCTAAGCTTGCTCAAATGCTCATCTTGCACCTGTAATTCCTTAATCTTCTCATTTAATATTGGCTTGATTCTAAAATTTGCCAATATATAACCAGATTTGACTTGCCTCAATGTCACTTTAAGTTTGGCTAATTCCTTTAACAAAGGAAAATATATTATTTCCACATGTGCTATAGTCGATTTTCTACTCAGTGCATCCGTTACTACATTAGATTTCCTGGGATGGTAGTCTATCATCAAGTTGTACCTTATATTTAACTCTTTTTGGCTCATCAAATATTTAAGACTCTCGTGGTTTGTAAATACCTTGGTAGTGACTCCTTATAAGTAATATCTCTATATTTACAATGAAAAAATTATGGCAACTAGCTTTAAGTTATGAATAGGATAATTCATCTCATAGGGTTTTAATTGCCTAGAAGCATACGCAATCACTTTATCTCCTTACATCAACACACTCCCCAATCCCTTCCTTGAAGCATCACTATATACTATATACCTATCACTGTTAGAAGGCAAGGTCAAAATTGATGCATTCGTGAACCTATTCTTCAATTCCTCAAAGCTCTACTAACATTCCCTTATCCACACAAACTTTTGATTCTTCCTTGTCAATTTGGAAAGTGGGCCGTTATCATGGAAAAACTGTCTATAAATCTTCTATAATAACTAGCTAAACCCAAGAAACTCCTTATTTCTGCTATATTCATAGGTACTTCCCATTTAACTACAACTTTTATTTTCCTTAGATCCACACGTACTCCTTTTTTTGAAATTACATATCTAAGAAACACTACTTCCCTTAGCCAAAATTCACTTTTATTGAATTTAGAATACAACTCTTTCTTCCTCAATGTCTCCAAGGCAATCCTTATATGTTCCTCATGCTCCTTGTCACTCTTGGAAGAAGCCAATATATCATCAATAAAGACTATGATAAATCGGTCTAAGAAAGGCTTAAAGACTCTATTTATTAAGTCCATGAAGGTTGTAGGGGAATTCGTTAATTTAAAAGGCATGATTAAGAACTCAAAATGCCTATATCTTATTTTAAAAGCAGTCTTTGACACATCGGACTCCTTTATTCTCATCTTGTGGTAACCTAATCTCAAATCTATCTTAGAGAAGACCCTTGCCGCTTGCAATTGATCAAAGAAATCATTTATGCGTGGGAATAGATATCTATTTTTTAACAGTAACATGATTAAGTTTTTTGTAATCCATACACATTCTCAATGATCCACCTTTCTTCCTCACAAAAAGAATCGAATCTCCCCAAGGTGAAGAGCTAGGACTAATATAACCTTTCTCCAATAACTCTTCTAACTGCTCTTTAAGTTCCTTCAATTCTACAAAAGCCATTCTATAAAGCGGAATTGGTATTGGTGCAGTACCTGGAAGAAGCTCAATGGGAAACTTAATTTCTCTAGGTGGTGGTAGTCCTGGTAATTCCTCTGGAAAGACATCCAGGAATTCCATGACCACAGGAATTTCTTCTAACTTTCCTCCATCTACCTTCGTATCTACCACATTTGCTAAGATTGCTTCATATTCTTTCCTCATCTTTTTATCTATTGTCAAAGCCGAAATAATTCTAGACAGGCTTCCTTTCCTATCTCCCATAAACACCGCTTTTCTAATTCTGTCCAACTTAAACTCTATTGTCTTTTGTTTACAATCTAAATTGGCATTATACTTTTCTAACGTGTCTATGCCCAAAATCACATCTAATCCTCCCATCTTAAATGGCATTAAATCCACCACTAATTTTTCTTTACTAATATGCATTTTAGAATCTCTGTAAACTTGACTAAGAATAATACATTGGTCGATTGGGGTATTAACTATCAAAGGACTAGCTAATGGGCTTAAACTTCTACCATGTATAGTTCTAATTGACGATACAAATGAATGAGTAGACCCCAGACCCATTAAAACAATAACATCATCATTAAGCAATTTAATCGTACCAGTCACAACCTCTGGAACTGTCTCTGCTTCCTCCCTTGTCATTGCAAACACTCTAGCTAGTGCTTGCCCACTTGGTCTTCCTGTAGGATTCACATTCTTAGCTACCTCAGAACTTCCCACTTTAGTTACAGTCTTGTGTCCCACAGTCTCAGCTGTTTTGGAAGCTTGCATCTGAGTTCCCTCTCATCTTGCATACTACGGACACTCTCTAGCCATGTGCCTTTTTTCCCCACAGTTAAAACAAGCTCTAGTCAATCTGTAGCACTCCCCTTTATGGAATTTACTGCAATGATTGCACTTGGGAATGGGTGGCTTATCCCCCTCTCCCCTTCTCCTGCCTCCTGTCATTGAGGCTTGATGAGAAGCAGTTCTCATCTATCTGGACCTGTTTGTGCCATTGCTCCTATCCTCAGACTGTATGGGGAAAGTCCTAGCACTCCTCTCTGATATAGGAGCACCACTCCTGAAATGTTCTCTCACTTTCCTCTTTCTATTTATGACGTTCTTTATATTCTCCACATTCTCAACTCTTAATACTACTTCAACCAACTGTTGAAAATCACAGAAATCCTGTGCCACCACTATCTCTTCGATGGCTAAATGCAATCCTACTTTAAACCTATGACACTTAGCCACCTCACTCATCATCATCTCAGCTGCATATCGGGACAGTTGTGTAAATCTGCGCTCATATTCACTCAATGTCATACCCTCTAGGTGAGACTCAGAAATGTCTTTTTCTTCTGTTGGATATACACCTTTGACAAATATTTCTTCTTATAAGCAGTTAGAAAATCCTTTCATTTCAACACTGGCGATCTCATCTGACTTCTTGGCACACTTTCCCACCAATGTAGAGCACCTCCCTGTAGCAAGCTTACAGTATATTCAACCTTTTCATCATCCTCACAGTCCATTTGTTCCAATATCTTTTTGTCTTTCTTAACCATGTTTTAGCTTCTTCTAGATCAGTCATTCCATAAAAATCCACTACCCTATACTTCCTAAGCTTATCAAACTGTTTTCCTTTCTTAACTAGGGTTGAAGCAAAAGTTTACGGCATCTAGCCTATGTCTTAGATAAAAGCCTAAGTAAAGGCCTGGAATAGTCTAGGCTCTAAAGGAGTAGGCACTTGCTCTTGCAGAAGAGGTGACTCTTGCGCCTGTGATCGAGAGGGCCCGCTACCATACCTTACACAAGCCTCAACATTTCCTAGGTTCTAGACTCATCGGTACCCTCCCCTCTTAGTGGAGAGTCAGGTGTAACAAATCCTTGCAAAACTCCTCATGTTCTTCTACGAGGTGGAATCTTACTCTTTTAATTTAAACACTAATGATTAGTTTACATTTCATTTTAATCTTATTTCCTACATATATGCATGATATGCATATCACTTAATTCAATCAATCAATTCACAATGCAAATAGTTAATCACACATCATAATAATTTATACCACCACATATTCTAAGCCTAGGAATCCTTAAAAATCCTAAGCTATAATACCAAAAGATGTTAGGCCTGGGTCTCATCACTTATTATGATTGTAAAGAGAATTTCAGTGTCAGCGTTGGCAGGTTCATTGCGGCAAAGTGAATGTTTCACTGTGGCGAAATTAACAAATATTTCTAAGGACCTTTCAGGAGAAGTGTTCCATGACTAATATATGACTTCATCGCGGCGAAGTTCCAAGGTCTAGCAAACGAACCCTTCGAGAAAAATATTCCATGTTGAGATTTTGACTTCTCTGCTGCGAAGTTACGAGATCAAACCGAAAAAACCCTTTGGGAAAGGTTCGCTGTGACAAAAGTTTTGGCTTCGCCGTGGCGAAACCTTTGAATCCGTAACCCAGATCCCAACAATCCAATACTAACATACATATAATTTCTAACAACCATTTACAACTCAACCAAAAGATAAAAATGCATTACACAAAAGGAACTTCTTCATTTCTTGATCTCATTACTAAAACAAAATGGAGTTTGAACATAGCTTTAGTTACATATCAACAATTACATTAATAATTCAATACAAATACAAATGGATCCTTACGTTTGATATGCTTATAAAGCTACCCAATAATAGTTGAAACTAACTTAATTACAAAAGTGAGTTATCTTGGAATTTTCCAAAAGCCTTTGCAAGGATCAACTATTTGCTTGTTCTGCACTTAAGAAGTGAAAAATAATGGGTTGAGTTACAAAGGTCAGTGGCTAGTACATTTATAGTCATTGGTGACGAACCACACAATCAAGCTATATATATATATATATATATACATCTATATCTCATTTTTATCTAGCAATCCAATCATCCATAATTCTGACTCAAAAACCCATGATTAAGGAATATCATCAAATAAAACACATCATGTATATTTAACCATCAAAACATAATACTCAAATATATTACACTTAACAAATCATATGAAATGCACAAACAAATGACTTGAGATTCCCATGGATCAAAATGGAGAAATCGAAGTTTAAACTATAGACAAAATGATTCCGCTTCTTAGGAGCTCATATGCCATAAGCCGGTAGCCGGGAGAAGGCTTTAAGTCAACATGCACATGACGAACGAAATGGTTTCTCTCTTGCCCAAGCACAAGCTAATTCTTATGCTCAATTCATTTTATTGCATGTTCATACTTTCATGCTTCTTGGCTTTTTCTCTCTTTTTTTTAATTATGCAAAATGTCATAAGATCTTTCAAGCATAGAATGATAATATATCATAATCTATTTTGGAACATTCACAACAAGTCAAATTCAAGAAATTAAGCATACACATACACAAGTAAGCAATTTTCCCATCTCAACAATAACTATAAATATATTACCCACCTAATTGTTTGTAATTCCAAGTTCAATTGTGCCTTTCCTCTTGCTCTTGGACAGGATTTTCTTAGTTTCCTTCAAAGAAATCATATTTCCATTCAATCCAATATTCCAATGGAAAATCCATAAAGCTTCAATAATCAAAATGATAAAATTAAGCTTAAACTTAACCTACCCATAGTGTATCTGTAACATCCCATCCCCATATTAATGGTTACAACCCTGATTTCAATAATGGGGAGAATAGCAATGTAAGAGTTAGAAAAATTTGCATTTCATGCTCAGCAGAATGTCAGCATATATGCATGTGAATTTGAATCTTTGCACACAT
>JANSVA010056446.1:0-12677 GCA_025504915.1 Erythroxylum reticulatum | reverse complement strand
CAAATGATCTAAGCTAGCCTAATTGTCATGAAATGCAAACTAAATTAGTTAAGAGTGGGGTTTTGGATTGTTTTGATAAAACTAAATGAATTAAACTAAATGAAAGAAAAGTGCATAAAAAGGGTGTTTTTGGTGTTTTGGGAAATCAAAAGTGAAAGCTCAAACAATGATCAAATGTGATAAAATCCTCTTGAAAACGAGCTTTGGCTATCATGATTCAAAACAAATCTTTTGGGAGTGAAATTCATTAAGTTTTCAAATGATAAACCTTAAAGAACTCTTTAAGTCCAGGGTTTTAATCAATGAACTTCATTTCTTAAAACCTTTTTGAATGTATCTTAGTGTGTGTAATGGGCAAGTTAATGCAAGTGATCAATTTGGATCAAGCATAATCTCAATGTCAAACACAATTAGGCAGATAAAAAAGAATTAACACAATCACTAAAAAGACATATGCTCATATATTGAGCATTTGAGTTCTACATAAACAAATCCATAACACAATATATTGTTCAACTCTTGATTAAACTCTAATCAAGAAAAATCTAACTACAAAGCATAAATCCTAGCTCAGGAGTTTATAAAAATGTAGTCAAATATGATAATGTAAAACTACTCCCTTTTGAAGCCCATAGAGCTCAAGTCGTCGCTACATATTCAAGGGGAAATGTTGCTTAGCCAAGCATCAATTCGGGAGCACTCACAACTATAGATACACCGACAACATCCATGGCAGCAGTAACCAAATGATGAGAGCGACGATGAGAAGTGAAAAATGGGTGATGGATGAAGGTCTAAAGTGAGAGATGAAGTGTACGTGAGTCAAAGTGTCAGCTCTCTCTTGTAAAGAATATTTGTAAAGTATTCTCTGCATAACCTAATTTGGCTTGTGTTTAAATGTTGGGTCGTGGGTTGGGTTGGAACAGTGAGAGATTTTTCCAAATATGTTCAGGTTTTTGACGTTTCACTACAGTGACAGACAAGCTCACTGCAATGTTACGTGTTTTCTGGATCCTTCTCCCCGGTGACAGAATTAATTTTCGCCGCGACGAACTTTTCCCAAAAGTTTCACCAGATTCTTCATTCTTCGTCGTGGCGAACTTTTCCCAAAGGCCATGATCTCCTGTTGACGTCAATTCAGCACGTTGACTCCCTTCTTCTTGAGGATCCTACAATCAAAAATGGCAATTCGCAGTATCAATTGTTCTTAGAAAACTTAAGTAATGCAATTATTACCAATTGTGACAATTTTTACTATCAAATTGCATAAAATAAAAGTGCACACTCAAGGATTAATTTAAGCACAAAATCAAGAATTAGGAGTCAGAAAGTATAGTAAAGGCCATGAAAGTGTTGACAATTTAGATAATAAACTTGGGCTCAATCAAACTATCATAAGCCTATGGTAGAGAATGGAGTAGGTAGATTTTAAAGTGAAATTATCCCAGGACAAGTGATTTCAGAGTTAAACAGTTTCCCTTGAGAGAAATCCCTTTTTCTCGATCTCTTAGATTAAATTCTTAAAGTATTTATCTTCTTAACGCTTTCTCAATCTGCTTTGGTTAATTTCTGAGAAAGTTTTTTTTACTAATTTTTTGCTCTCATTTTTAAGTATGGTCGGTATTTTCTTCTGTACATGTATCTCTTTGATCTTTCATAAGCTTTGTCTATGAGTACAAAGGTCTAAGTTTGGGAAATTTTGATTAAACCTAAGTTTACTATATTATTTCATGACATTTTCATAGTTTTTGTTATACTTCTCAGCTCCTTTTGTTGGTTATTGTGATTAATTTGACGTCAAAGTGCTTGTTTTGAATTAATGTAATTTGAGGACTAATTTGTCATAATTAAATAGTAATTGCACTCATTTGATTTATAGGACGATTGATATTACAAACTATTGCTTTTCATTGCAGTACACTTAAGAGGTAAAGCCAAAAGTGGAACAAAGAAATTGAAGTCGCAACATCAGGCAAAGACATTTTGGGTGACTTCGCCCTAACGAACCTTCGAATCAGCGTAAAGCTAAACCATTTCTGGAAATTTCACTTACTGTGCAACCCGATTTAACAACCTGTTTTGGAAATAAACCTATTTTGGGTTAAGTTACAAAATAGTATGGAGAGAGTCGACATCATTATCATCATTCCATCACCTTGCCACCCACGATTCCATCATCATTTTCTCTCCTATCTATGTCATTTTTTTTCTCCATTTTTCATTGCCAACTTCCACCATAGGATGCATAGATTCATTCCTAGTAGTGAGGCTTCTGGTTGCAGTGTGTGGCTAGGTGTTTTCCTTCCTTTTAAAGATGTAGTGATGGATGGAGTTCAATGTGTTTAAAAGGAGAGTAGCTTAATCTATAGTTTATCTATGATTTATGAATTCCTAGGTCTAAGATTTGTAATTTGTAGTTAAGCTACTTTATTATGGTTTAATCAAATGTTGGATTATGTGTAGTTGGATTGGTTGATGTAGAACTTTGAGTTTGAATATATGAAACTCATATATGTCCATTTGTGATCTCCTTGATTCTATTTTGTCTTGCGTGGTTGTGTTTGATTTTGAGTTGATTAAGATTTCATTTCACTTATTGCATTCAGTGATCCTACTACACACACTAAGCTGCACTTAACAAGATGTTGAGAAATGGAGTCCCATTGATTAAGATCTTGGACATAAAGAGAACTTTAATGTTTATCATTTTGAAACTTAGTGATCATTATTCCTATAAAAATCAATTTCGAACTAGGATGCCCAAAGCTCATCTTCAAGAGGATTCTATCACTCTTTGATCACTTGTTTTTAATCTTTTTGTTTTCTATTCCCAAAAACCCAAATATACATTTTACAAACTTTTTATAGTTTAATTTAGTTCAGTTAATGTTTTCAAAGTTCAAAAACTCCCTTTTTCCTAATTAGCTTGCATAGTTTGACATATAGGTTAACTTAGGTCCATTCATTTTAGGCTCCGATTAAGTGTAACGACCCAAGGTTGTACCTTATATTGCAATCCTTGGATTATTATTTTTTATTTGACCTCTAAGGGTACGAATAAGGTCAGAATCAACACCTTATCCAAATTCAAATCTCATATATATCACAGTACTCATCATATTTCAACAAGCAAATTATGAATACCAGGACTTCATAAAGTCATTTAGGAACAATCCAATGATTTATGTTAATTCTTCATATCATCATTATGTACACAAGCATCATTATAATTTATTTGCAATCAATCTCATGAACATATGTAAAGATATAGATGCAAATACACATGAGACCCACTTCCATTTTAATTTTATTGTTCAATACCCATTGTGGATACTAAGTTCATTAATCATTGAGCTTGTAGCTCTTTATACACATTTTAAGTTTTAAGCTCTTTTGACATTGGTTACTCCAATCACAACTCCTTTATCTGATTATGGAAATTCATGTGATAGAGTGGAACATTCCACATAACATGCTATCAAACATTTTTTTCAATGTATACAGTCAGCTATCGTAATCATCAGATTTAAGTCCAAAATTCGACATCTAGTTCAGTACACATTTCCCCATCTAGTTAAGTACACATTTCCCCGTTCACATATAATTAGTAAGCCCTTCTAATGATACTTAGGATGCTTAAGTCAACTTCTTCTTTAGATCTACGAACCTTGAACCATTTAACTTTAGCACCATAAGCATTGTTAGAAGATCATTGCCAAAAAAAGTTACTAAAAATTCTCCCCGCATAGTTGATCATTTTGTGTGGAAAATAAAGATGGCAAACCTAGTGCACATTTAGGTTGATAAAAATAAAAATTATACATTGACCTCTACCTGCACATGTTAGAATTTTATTGTTTCAATAAAGTAGCCTATTAACAATAGCCTAAACAAGGGGTTTGTAATCTTGGTAAGTGATTCTCTTATCACTAATAGGAATTCCTAAGTTCTTAAAGCGTAGAGAATGAACTTGGGGCTAATACAAAACAATTTAACTAAAAGTCTTCAAGCATTGAATTAAGGTATTAAAGAAAGGTTCAACCACATGGAAAATAATTAAAAGATCATCTACAAAACAATGATTGAAGAGTATGAAGGCCTTATATTTGTAATGGAACCAAAACGTGGCAACCAAGTTGATCTTGTTATCAGTTAATATAGCTAAAACCTCATTACATATAAGGCAGATAATGGATCACCTTGTCTTAATCCTTTTTCTCCTTTAAATGTGCTAGTTGGATCACCATTGATGAGCATTGCATAACAAGCTAAGCAAAAACAATTTTTAACCAAAAGATGAATTTCCAAAGGAAATCAAGGGCTTGAATAGCTTCCAATGGAAAGCCCAGTTAAAAAAATTGACTAACTTAGAGATGTTGGAGTTATGTAAATATAATGCCCTAGAAAGCAAGTGTATTTACATTAAACTTAATCTTCTTCAATAACAGTTTTGTAATGAAAATATTTATTATTAATAAAGTAAAAGAGTTTGGTTTTTATGAGCATTATATATCTAGTCATAAGGTACTGAGATTCTTTTTTAAGTAATATACATATATGTAGAGATGTATGGAAAATATGTATATTATAAGAATCTAAAATAATGGATTCACAGTTGAATAATTAAGTTGGTCACTTGATTATGGTTTAGACTACAGTGTTGCAATTTATCTCCACGTAAGTAAAGGATTTTACTTTAAGGGAATGATGAATAATGGCACTATTACATAAATCTTGAATCAAGTACATTTTCAAGAATAAAGTAGGTCGTTACTTTAGTCTTAAAACATACATTTTAGCATTTGCTTATTATGGACCACAATCTTGATGAGGGGTGCACTCATATGTGTTTCATTATAATTGTTGATATGATCAGAATGGATTTTTACAGAGTATAAATCCAATGTCTACATGTTGGAATTATTAATTGAAACATGTATCAGGGGACATTCACTCAAACAAAGAGTTTATAGTGATATCATCACCTCTAAATGTTTTTATAGGGATTGGTGATTAAAATGGCACCAGGAGTTTGATTGACTAGCTACCCATCAAGTCTTAACACCAAGATGAGATCTTGGGTGTTAATCATCATATAGAATAAAACGGGAGATCTAGAAGGAAAAACCAATATAAGGGCAAATGGTAATTTTGCCCTTTATTGTGCGAATGGCTGCAATAAGGTTCATAATAGTGTTTGCAATTGGATATATTATTTGAAATATATGTTATCATAATATTTAGTAATTCAAGAGTTCAACTAATTGTCTTTAGTGGAATGACATTTAGTTAATAAGCTAGAATTAATTCTAATGAGATTAAATTAATTATAGGCTTATTGGAGTATGAATAATCTAAGTCCAACAAGATTCCCCACTTGGCTTCAAGGAAGATTATCAAGAAAAGTAAGAAATATAAATGGATGTTTTAATTCCCATGATTGAATGTTGGGCATGCATTAATTAATGGTTGATTACAAGCCCAAATGAACATTTAGAAATGTGCTAGACTTTGGTTTAATTTAATTAGTTAGATTAATTATATTAAAATAAAATTCTTAAAGAAATGAAATGGAATTTCATTTTCTAATGGCTGAATGTGTAGCAGCACATTTAGCATTGAATTGCTAAAGAAAGATGGTATTTATCATGCATTATCATCATTAAATGGAGTAATGATCTTACCATCAAATGGTTTAATGGTTGTCTTCTAATGATGGCATATAATGTAACCTTTTTAGCATTCATTTGATTAAAAATGAAAAAGGTGTGTTAGATGGGTGATCCTCCTTCTTTCCTCACTAAAATTGAAATTGATATGTCATTTTAGGTTATTGGTCTTTTCAATATCCATCTTAAAACAAATGAGAAGAGTCTCAATTAATAGCTTCTTTATGTTTGATTAAAGAAAGGTGTGATGCATTAGATGCTCTTCCTCTTCTTTCTTTTCATGGATAACCAAAATTAACAATGTGATAGAGTAGTGTTCCTACATTTTTTGGACTAGCTCTCCTTTCATGCACGTGTTAGACAAAATATGTATGAGAAGGTGTCTCATTTTTGGCTTCTTTCTTCTAAGAAAAATCTCCTCCAAAGTTTTCTTCTCCTTTCCCACCAAAGGATCTTGTTAACCAAGTTGTCCAAGAAGAACAAGTGGTAAATCACATTGGTTAAGGATACAATATCAAGAAGAGAAAACAATAATAAGAAGAACAGGATACATCACATTGGAGAGGATACATTGCCAAGGATAGGATAGCACAGCGAGTAGTTAAAGTTGTAGCGAAGGAGTCGGTAATATTTCTACCATCTTGTTCTTATGCTAAATATTATCCTTATGTCATATCATGTATGGATTGACATGTTGATTTGGTTATCTTGATTTCTCTGTGTTATGAATTGTAAAAAAAGGTTTTTAAATCTATAGTTTAACTAAATCTTGCATGTTTTCTTTTCCGATCTAACAATTGGTATCAGAGCCATTTTTATTATGCTTGATTTCAGTTCCTATATGTGATGCATGGGTTGGCAATTAATTTTTTTGTATGCTGCATATTTTTATATGATAGGAATGTATATGGTGTATGCTTGGCTCTTTTGGTTGTCCATAGAAGTTATATTTACCATATAAGATTTCTTTATTTGGTTTGTAACAAGGAGGGTGCTCTATCATCACCATGTTTCCTTCTTGGCTTTGATTTTGTAAAGTAAAAATTGATGTGATGATGAAGATGAAGCAACCATGGATTGAAGAAATGAAGAGGTAATGGTTTTGGTGTATCCTTTTGTGTATTGGCATAGTTTCGATTTTGTGAAACCCAAAAATGCTAGATTTTTGTTTTTATAAATTAAGTTTCGATTTTTATGTCAAAACAAGTGCTAGATTTTTGCTTCAATGAATAAAATTTAAGTTTTGATAAAAAATATAGTGCTAGATTTTGTTTTAATAGAACAAGCTTCAGTTTTAATAAAAATAAGTGCTAGAATTTTTTTTATTACAAAGATTCGGTTTTAGGAAAATCTAATGCTAGTTTCTTTTTGTTTTCAAAGTAAAAAAAATTTGGTTTTATAAAATGCCATTACATTTTTTATCAAATGGCCCAGGTCATGTGAGCGAAGAGTTCAAAGCGAAAGATCCAAGAATAAGAAGAATATGTTGGGCCTAAAAGGTTTGTAATTATTTTTCTGTTCTAGGATGGACAATCAAAAGTGGATTCATTAGTTCATGTGATGAATGGATAAATGAATGCAAATAATATGTGATATTATATGATTGCATATCATTTAGAAAATTGTTAAGCCTAGACCTTGCCATGCATTCATTATGTATGAGATGTATAATGAAACAATATAGCATGGATAATAAATTACATCTAGACAAGATGGTATTTATTAAAACTTAAAGCCCAAAAAGATTGAGTAGGAGGGCCTTAATCCTAGATCTTGCATAGTTTGTGTTTCCTTAAGGATAAGTCCATTCATTGGTAGCAAATGTGACCTCCCATCGAGGTATGGTTTACAAGTACCTTTAGTGAATAAATCAAATGATTAAGCACTCAACATATTTTATCAATAAACTGCCCACCATAGCTTTGCAGGTAAAAGTATAGACCAAATTATGATGCTTCTCAGAAAGTTAGGCATGAAGATGCTTGGTAGTTTTTTAAGTGGGAGGGTCTTAGTTTTTCTTTTAATAAATAAGATAGCCCACCATCACTTAGCCTATTATAGATAAGAAAAATAACCGTCTTACAAAGTTTTAAATTTTCAAATTTTTGTTAAATCTATCGTCATGCATACATGCATTATGATTTTATACAAAGTTCTAATGTTATTGACTAGTATGCTCATATTTTAATAATTTATATATTCAGACATAATCAACCACAAAATGAATCCACTCATTTTGCTCTTAACGAATAACAAATTGAAAAAGGGGAAGAATTTTAATGAATGGAGACATAAGTTTGACATTGTTCTTCAACATGAACTTATTTCATAGGTACGAACTTAAAATGAGCTTGCACCTCTAGATGGAGATTCAACTCTTGAGGTAGTATAACAATATAAGCGTTGGCAGAATACTGAGAAGACTACTAAGTTTTATATTCTAGCTTCTGTCAGTGGCATGTTACAAAAGCAAATTGCTTATATTAAAACTGCTAGTGCAATGGTTCATCACCTACATGAGATATTTAGTGTGAGGACCAAGTCTGCAAGAGTGAAAGCTATCCAAACCTTTCATAATCTCATAAAAATCCTGGTGTACTAATGCGGGATTACATACTTAAGTTAATCTCTAAAGTTACTAAGTCAAAGATGCTTAGGGTTGATATGGATGTGGATACATAGATGATCATGATCATCAATAGCTTAAACTCTTCCTTTCAACAATTTAAGTTAGACTATAAGCTCAATAGCAAGGATTACACCTTGAGTGAGTTGATGAATGCACTTTAGAGTGGAGGAGATACTGAATATCAAGGCTTAAGAGCCAGAAGCTAACGTAGCAACTTCTTCTAAGCCCAAGGATAAAGGCAAGCAAAAGAATAAGGGTCTAATGAAAAAGAAGGCCCAAATAGGGGTCAAGGTCGAAACCATGAAAAAGAAGGCCAAAGAGAACACTAAGCGAAAGTGTTTTCACTATGATGAGATGGGCCACTATAAAAGATTTTGTCCAGTCTACCTTGAGTCTCTCAAAAGCAAACAAAGTATGGGTTTTCTAAGTTTGTTAGGAACTAGAAATGTGGCAGATTTATCTGATTCTTGGATATTATATTGGCCCTTGAAATTTTTCTTATTATTTTTATTGAGCTAGGCATGACTAAAATGAATTTTGAGGTCTTAATAGATTAATTTTGGAGTTGATTATTATCTAAATGTTATTAGGATTTTATTACATTGGTTAGTTAAATTAAATTGTAAGAGTGTATATGTATATGGTCAATTTTGGCATTCACTAAAGCATTTTAAAAACCATAAGGAATATAAGGAAGGGTAAAATGGACATTGCACACTCATTAAGGTTAGGATTGGAAGATAAAAATGTGGTCTTGTATTTAAGAGAAGGCGAAAACGTGAATTAAGGGAGAAGAATGAAAATAGAAAAGAGTGTCGTGGAGAAGAGAGAAAAGAAGGAAGTTTAAGTTAGGTTTCAATTTTTCTTAGCCTTCAAGAGAGATTTTGAGGTGGTTCAAGAAGAGAAAAAGGAAGAGGAAGATAAGAGCTTCCATTAGAGCCAAATATCTCTTTATCTGGTCAAGAATCAAGGGAAGCCCATTTTGGATTTTTCGATGGGTTTTAGTTCAAGAAGTTTAGGAAATGCACAAGTTTAAGCTTTCTAGGATCAATTTTATGCTTATGTTTCTTCAGGTCCTCAAATTGGAGTTCCTATTGAACTAGGAATTTTGTCAATGTGAAGGGATTCAAGAGACGCAAGAGGAGAAAAAGGAGAGGCATTTTTTGGAAAGTCTTTACGCAAGGAAATTCAAGGTGGGTTACATGTTTATAATAGATTTAATGAGCCATTAAAGTTTTCTTTTAAATCAGGAGAATAAAATGTTTTCAACTTCTTCATAAATATTGTATTTATTACTTTTGAAATATTTGAGAAATTTCCATATGTTTGGTATGTGAATTTGGTTGATGAATTGTGAAATGGACATGGAAATGGTTTTCGAAATATTTCACACTCATGAAAAACAAGTTTCCGAAATGTGCCATTTAGGGTAATATGTTTATGCCATAAATTATATGTTATGTGGGTTTATGGTGGTCCATTCTATGGGTCAAGTGTATCTCGACTAAAGGCTTCTCCTACCTACCAGCTAGTGGCATGAAGCTCCTTCACAGACACCCCTAAGTTTACGGCTATGCAAAACCATTATATGGGATTGTCATAGTACATTCCATTCTCGGCTACATAAGATATTTTTATGGAATTTTATTAGTATGTTATATTTATACATCTACCCAAACCATTCTGATGTGCTTATATGCTCATGATATGTTGACAAGATTGATGCATACATAATTTGGATTATTGTGAATTTGGTTGAAAATTTAAGAACTATGTATTTTATGAATTCAATTTGAATTTTTCTATGACACATGAACAATTTCAAGGTTTTGCTTGTTATCCGTTATAAACTTGTTACCGACAAGCTTTTCAGCTTATCCCCATTCTCTTTCCCATATTTAGGTGATGAGCAAGAGATCGAGTGAAAGAGATTCAAGGCATCACTCGGATTAGGCATATTTTTATATTTTAAGCTAGACTTTGTAAACATAAGGCTTTAGTCGCATTTCAAGTATTATTTGTTCAAGTACCCTTTGTATTTTAGGATTTTTTAGAAATGTTGTCTTGTGGCTCGGAATGCCCATTAAAGCTTTGTAAAACACTTATCTTATGATGATAATGAAAAATGATTGCATTTTTTCTCATGACTCTCAAAGTTTGTACATTGCATTTTCAAGTCTTTCATAAGGGTAAATTTTGTGTTCTGAATTCAGGGGAAAAATTGTATTGATCTAGGCTGAATTTCTCAAAGTTGTCTTCTTAGAAGATGTAGCTTATCTTTCTAGCTTTCCAACGATATAAAGATGAAATTTTTGATATCGGAGTTGAGAGATATAATTCTTATAATTTGGTAATGTTACATGGGGTGTACATGTAAACTTTCTCACGATTGTGACTCTGCACAAATTTTTGAAAGTCGCAATCGTGACCTGCAAGTTTTTTCCAAACCTGAACATCTTTGACTATTTTGGTCATAACTTTGTCGTCCGACCTCCAAATGACTTGATTTTTGAAGAAATAGCTTCCTAACACATTCCTCTATCTTTTCATAAAATTTGGTTCCCTTTGGTGTTGATTTAAAAGATTTATGAAAAGAAAGTGAGGGTAATTGTTGGAAGAGCATAATTTGGTTATAAACATACTTTGTATTTTTAATCATATCATGAGCTATAGAGCTCCAAATGAGATGAAATTTGTTTCAAAATAAACTAGATACATAAATATAATCTTCAAAAAGAAATCAAACTTTAATTCAGTCTTTATGACTTTAAAGTTTAGGATGGAAGTTGAGTATAGTGTACTATTTTATTATAATAGTAGTTTGACACTATTTGGGGTATAATTTTCAAATTTCCAAACGAAATTGAACGATTTTCTGGTCATTAGAAAGGTAAGACAATGGGGAAAATTTTTCTAGAATAAGTAAAATTGTAATTCTGGTTTAAAGTTTCCCAAAATTTGTTCTGAAATAAGAGAAATGAGTGTGATTTTGGTGATTGATTGGTGTGGGCTTTCGCGCCCCCCCTTGTAGAAGGAGGGTCTAGATGTCACTTAGGATGTTGGGCTCATGTCTTACAAGGGTGCTTTCCTATAATACAATTAGGCTCCAGAAGTAGGGTCCAACATGTTTGGTATCAGAGTAGCTCTAGGTTTTGGTCCAAGTTTAGTATCTTACATGGGCATTTTTAGAAATATGTACCAAGTTACATGCATGTTTTACATGTCTTAGCATGCCGCAATGACTAATCCCTAGTCTGAGTCAAACATATTATCATTGGTTAAGAGTTTGAGCTAATATAAATAGTAAGAAGAATGATGATCTATCAAAATGTGAGAAAATGAAAATTTTGTGGATATTTTAGAACTAATAAATAGTACATGATTCCATGTCTAGTAGGAGTTAAACCCCTCTTGGAATCTTGCATGGAGAACTTATTGAGCATATTCTTAATGTAGGTTAATTGAGACAAATCTATCTGTTTGTTCTTACGATCCCTTATAAGTTTGATCCCTAGAACATAGTTAGCCTCTCCCAAATACTTCATTAAAAACTGTTCATTCAGCCATCCCTTAATCGCAGATAACATTCCCACATCATTCCCAATGAGCAGAATGTCATCAACATATAGGATTAGGAAAGTAACCTTACCTTCTTGTATTATTTTATAAACGCAAGGCTCATCTATATTTTGTATGAACTCATAGGTTTTGATAGACTTATCAAACCTAATGTTCCAAGACTTAGATGCTTGCTTAAGTCCATAAATGGACTTTTTCAACTTGCAAACCTTATGCTCATTACTTGGCTAAATAAATCCTTCTGGTTGGGCCATATAAATGGTCTCCTTAAGATCCCCATTAAGAAATGCAGTCTTGAAATCCATTTGCCATATTTTATAATCGAAATAGGCTACTACGGCCAAAAGAGTCCTGATGGACTTAAGCATGGAAACCGGAGAAAAAGTCTCCTCACAGTCCATACCCTCGTTTTGAGTATAGCCTTTAGCTACCAATCTAGCTTTAAAGGCCTCTACCTTTCCATCTGATCTCCTTTTACTTTTGTAGATCCATTTACACCCTATGTCTTTTAGACCTGGTGGTAGATCTATAAGGACCCAGACTTCATTAGTATATATGGAATTTATTTCTGAATCCATCTCCTTGAGCAATTTTCCTGCATCAACATCATTAATAACCTGTGCATACGTAAAGGGATCAGTTTCTTCTTAGTCTGAGATGGAAATTAAGCCTTCTCCTAGACCCAGATACCTATCTGGCTGTCTCATAACCCTCCTACTATGCCTAGGCACAACTTGATGTTCAGGTTGTACTTTCGATTCAACTCTTAAATCCATTTCGACATCTTGTTCTGTCATATC
>JANSVA010056386.1:0-12682 GCA_025504915.1 Erythroxylum reticulatum | reverse complement strand
TTATTATTATTATTATTATTGTTGTTGTTGTTGTTGTTGTTGTTGTTATTGTTGTTGTTGTTGTTGTTGTTGTTGTTATTGTTGTTGTTGTTGTTATAAATTTTCTGCTTATTATTATTCTTTTATTGTTAATATTATTATTCTTATTAATTTTATTATACAAAATTAATTATCTTATTATTATTATTATTATTTTATTATTATTTATTTTTATTATTAATTATTATTATTATAAGTTTTTTAATTATTCTTATTATTCTTATTATTAATTGCTATTACTGTGATTATTAATTATTCTTATAAATTTTTTACTTATTATTATTATTATTATTATTATTATACAAAATTAATTTTCTTATTATTATTTTTATTATCATTATTATTCATTATTAATTTTCTAATTATTATTGTGATTATGAAATTCCTTATTATTAATTTTCTTCCTCTTCTTCTTCAATCATTATTTATTATCATTATTATTATTATTATTATTATTATTATTATTATTATTATTATACGAAATTATTTTCTTATTATTATTGTTATTATTATTATTATTTAACTTTTTTACTAGTAAAAATCATTCGTTTTAAAATAATCAATAAATTACACGTTTCCAATCATATTATACTGTAGGGGCATTTTCGTTATTGATACTGTTTTTATGTTCTGTCCACTGCAACCAAACACATTTCTGTCCTCAAAACGGAGACAGTTTCTTCTGTTCTGTCCATCACAACCAAACGCCTCACTGTCTTCAATTTTTATTCTGTTTTGTCTCTAAATTTTCGTCTCGTTCCGTCTCTGCATATTGAAGACAATAACCAAACGCAGCGCTAAGGAACACCTTAGCCCAATATTTCTAGCATCAGACCAAAGAGAAGAAGATAAGGACGATATACATTAAGCCTTATGTGATGCGATTGGAAAGGAGGATATTAGTCTTTAGGAGGCTACCACTGATGAGGCTACTCAGCACTAGACTGAAAGGAGACATGTCTTACTGATATGGTATCTGAACAAGTAGGTAGCTTTAAAAGTAGATGGGGATCATCCTAAGATAAGGCTTACCATTATCATAGATGAGAGGAGTAAGGCAACTAGACAATTTAGACTTGTTGGCTAGTGCAGATTTGCCCTAGACACTGACACTAATTGGACACCAGGACTAATTAAAGATTGCTCGGTTGGAGAAGTACAAAAGGTAGATCTTGGGAGTCTAGCACACCATCTGGTTTAACTAGCTAACACTAACGGAGTGGGTAGAGAGACTTAAGGCCTATGACAGATGCATGAAGGAGGTAGTGATGTAAATGGAAAGACATTTCAGGTTTTTCTTTTGTTTCTTTTATTATTTATGTGTTTTCTTATTTTTATTTGTCTTACTTTTATTTTATTTTGTTTAAACTTTATTATTGCAATTTCAGTTTTATTTTAATTTTATTATTATTTTCTTTAATCCTTTTTATCCTCTTCTATTTCTATTTTGCGAGGATGATTGTATATAATATCATATGGAATCTTCACTCAATTTAACATGTGTAATGTTTATGATTCATGGAAGTACCAAAATATACCTTTCTCATCATTTGCGTTTTTTTTTTAGATTATATCTTTTTGTGCTTCTATTGTGTACATTGGGGACAATGTAAAATTTTAATATAAGGAAGGGTTAATGAAATTTTTTTAAAAAATCAATTTTCTTGAGCTTATTACAATACTTATTATTTATTATTATTAACTGACATCCTGGTTTTAGTCCAAAACACTTTAGGTTATTACTGATTATTAAATTAGTACGCAAAAGGAAGAAAAGTTGGAATATACTTGTTTTTATAAGTCATCTTTTTAGTAATCAGTGAGATAGTTAATTTGAATTTAAATCACATATTATTTACACATATGAAGCCTATTTGTAAGCTTTTGAGCCTAAAGAGCAAATATATCATTATTTATACTTTTTTATTCTTTGTTGTGTGTTATCAATATAGTTGGATGATTTTAGAACTTACGTTTGTTGTTCATGTTGAGACAATATTTTTTAAACTAGAGGCATTAAATATGATAAAGGCGCATAGATTTGGCCCTTTGCTTTAACCTATTTTCTTTTATTATTATTTAACCCATTTTTATCCTTTAGGAGTGACTACTTTTGAAACTTAGCCCTTTTGATTGATTATAACCACATATTAGCCTTTACCTTATTTTTCTTAAAATCCTTTCATTATTTTTAAACCTCGAAGGAATTTGTAGTTACTTGATTACTTGAAACTTGGGTTATGTTGAAGAATTCTAAAGAAAAGGGTTCGATATTTCTATAATTAATAGTGCATAGTAAATGTTTTTTTGTCTCTTATCGCATGCTTCCTTGTTATAATTTTATATTCTCTTGTAATTTGCTCAAAAAAGTTCAAAAGTTGAAAATTATGTTTTGCAAGCAATTAAAAAAAAGTTTTGATAGACCATGTTTAAAAGAACTTTTGATTTATTGTTTCTAGTTTATTTATTAGTAGTGGAGATATGATTTTATTGCAAGCTTATGGTTAAAAATCCTTCTATATAATAAATTGAGACTTTGTAAGGGTGGAAATTTTGTGCTTTTTATTTTAGAAAGATTGTCAATGTGATTTCTATTGATATTGACTTATGAAAGCTAGTTTTAGGATAAGTTTAGTCTAATTGTATGTTAATTTGATTGATACGATATGATGATTTAAGGGTGAATGGACATGTTAAGGTTAATAAGTGATGAATTTTTCAAGTTTGAGATTTGTATTATGATTTGCTTGAGGACAATCAAAAACTTAAGTATGGGAGTGTTTGAACAATATTTAACAAATTATGTTTTTATGCTCAAATTTAGTGAGATTTGTTTTTTATTTGAGAGTTTTACATTATTTTTAGTGCTTATATTTTTTCTAGTATGTTTTTAGGTATCAATTGCCTTTTACAGATCAGAAGGAGAAAAATTTAGGTGAAATTGGGGCATAAAACAAAAAAGAATTTAAGCTATTTTGAAGATACATGCCCATGTGAGTATTATACACAACCATGTAAAGGATCATATAAGAGACTGTGAACATGTAAGATTCAAAGACATTATTTTTTCCCTTATAACATACACGCCCTTGTATGCATCATACACGACCATGTCTAATGTCGTGTTAGGACATGTAAACATGTAAATTCACAATTTTAAGGTATTTTTGAGATAATAGTCACTTACATGACCGAGTGGCTGATTGTTTATAATCTAGAAGCCTTAATTTTGTAATACATATATAAGGCAATTATGAAGAGGAGATGAAAAGGGGCAATTAAAGTCAAAGTTAGAGACCAAATTTAGAGTAGGAGACGCAATAATGAAACTATGAGGAAGAAACAGGAAAATTACTTAAGAAATCCGATAGAGAGCAGCTTTTCATTAAAGTTTCAAAAGGATTAGAGAAAAGGGGTATAGATTATAGGTTATAGATTCTTTTCTTTTTAATGCTTCTTCTAAAATTTCGATGTCTATTTCATTTTCCATATTTAGGAACTAAGTTTGTATAGTGCCTAGTTATAATTAACCCTAAGTAGGGATGGATAATGTGATTTGATTTTTTATTTAATGCAATTTGATTGATTTATTTATTGAGATTCAACTGTGCATTTTTATTCTTGAGTTAATATATTTAGGATATTAGTTCAATGTTTGATTTCATATGATTAAGATTGAGAAATCCTTTTTTATGAATATATCTACCATAATTGAAAGGAGTTACATGCAAACCTAAAGATAGGTCGACATAAATCCTCTAGATTAGGGTCAAACTTAATAATGAGATTCACAAATTGAGTAATGTAATCTTAGGGGTTTTAACTAGAAAAGGGTTTTAGTTAATTAACCAAGGATTAGTTGTTAATAGTATTAAGAAAGATATCAATGTAAGAGATAAGAATTTCCGTAATCTAATAATCAATAATTGAATTGTATGATAAAAAGTGAATGCTTAAAAGATCTTAAGGGGATTCTTTACCTAGGTACTAACTATTTGATGTTGATAAATTGCTATGTTATCTTGTTTTTATTTATTATTGAGTTAAATTTTACTTTAGTTTATTTTTAAATTAGATCATCATCTAATTTGTCAATTATATAAAATAAAAGAGGCTATTACTAGTACTTGTAGTCCTTGTAGGATTGACACGTACTTATTGGTACTAGCTAGAACTATATGTGCACTTGTGGTTTAAAACAAAAATAAAATATACATACAATCACCAAAGAAAGAGATTTAATCCTTGTTCTGCCATGAAAATAATTTTCACAAGTAATTCAATATTATTAGATGGAATTTCATTTTATAAGCTACTAAAGCCATTAGTTATCCCCAATTATTTTTAGGTTAAATTGAACAATGTATTTCAATAACTTTGTTTAGCATCTTGGTGAATTATGAACCAACTTATGAGTGTAAGAGTGGAAATTGAAGTACTTTCTATATTAACAAGCTTTAACATTAAGAGAGACCAATAATTCAACTTTCATCATAAATGTATATGACTTGTTACTTTTTTATGGGGACTATTATGAATTTCCTTAAGAACTTCTATAAGATTTTTGGTTTGAAATCTAGTGGGGATAAAAGCTTTATTCTTGTTTCAGATGTAATGAGATATTAGCCTTAACAACCTTGCTTCAATTTTTGGTTTAAGATTGGGGAATTTTCCCTTTAGATACCTTGAGATTCTTAGTACAACCAAAAGACCAAATTATGTTGATTTATAGACCCTTTTCTACTCACTTGACTCATTTCATAAGAGAATGGGTCCTTGTGCTAGCATAAGTCTTTCTTATATAAGAAAGGTCCAACATATTAAATCCACACTTTGTAACTTAGATGTATATTATATATCCCATATAGCTCTTCTTAACAGCATTAACAAGCGTTAGAGATGTCATCTAGTGGTCTAATCATTCTTTTGGTATTTTTAACAATAACCTATGGTAACAAGTATTCAAAGATCTTACCCCTAAGGTCCCCTAGAAGAATCTTGTCTAGTACAAAAAAAATTCATCTTAAGGTTTTTTTTTTATATGGTTGCTTGGCATTAGGAACAAGCTTTCTACACTTGACATAGTTAAGAGCTCATTGCCTCTTTCAAATATATGTAAGTTATGAAATAATAAGAAGGAGAATAGGGACAATCTTTTCTTCAAATACTAAGTCTCCAAGATGCTCTGATTTTCCAATTAAATTATATATGCAATGTGGAGGATCATGATCAACTATTCTCTTAGACATTTAAAAAGCTCAACATGAATGATGAGGATTATATCATCACCAAGATTTCTTTATATACTACTATCTATACAATGTGGAAAGAAAGAAATGAGTCCATATTCAATAACAATGCTTAGAAGAGGATAATTTTCTATTAGGATACAAAAGAATGGATAAGAGGAGTTATATTGCTAAATATTGACACCAGTTTAACTTTCTCAACTTTGGCCTTTAGATGTAGACTAACTTGATCAACTTTTATGCTTCTTATTTTTATTTAGATGCATAGCTCCCTTTCAATACATCTAGACCTCTTTGCAAAGTATCAGGACACTCTTCATTCACTTACCATTACAACAGGCCAATGTAAATGGCTAGATGGCACTTATCTACTTTCACTTCTCACTTAAATGATTAACATTTCAAGCTCACCTCGGAACTTATGCTCCTTATGATTATAGCTAATTGGTATATTGGTTTCCTTCTGTAGCTTTTTCTTATTTCAATCTAGAATAAATCAGTTGAACATGCTCTTGGTCCTCTTTATACTTTAAAGCTTTGTAACTTTGTATCTCCTTTAGAGCTTTCATTAGTACTATTTTTCATAAGGCAAATGTAGGTGATCATAAGCTTCTCTCTAATGTTTGCTTTATTCTAAAACTAACATAATATGTTAAGCATTGGTCAAATTATAGGTAATTATTTTCAAATTCATATAAAGAATCATAATCTTTAGCATTCAGATAATGATAATGATCTTAATTCCAAGGTGATTATAACTAGTAATAAGATGTTTTTTCTGAACTTGCACAATACGAAAGCCATATGCTTGAAGATTAGTATCAATTATCTTTCATGGATATGGCATATGAGGTATAGACATTTGAATTTTAATGTACTCAAAGTTTTAGGAGAGAAGAAGATGGCTAGAGGCATTTCAAGTATAGATCATCCTGAAGAACTATGTAAGGCATGCTTAGTTAGAAAGCATTTAAGAACAAGTTTTCCTAACTAGTTAGTTGCAAGAGTTACTAAGTCAATCTTCATCGATGGCTACAGTAGAAAGGCATAGGTGAAGTTTTTGTAGATATAATTCTGAAGCTTTTTAATATGTTTAAAATGTTTAAAGCTTTATTTGAAGAAAGAAAGTGATTTTGAGATTAAAGTTTTAAGAATTAACAAAGGTTAAGAATTTACTTCTAATGAATTTAAGAAATTTTGTAAGCTATATGGAATTCACCATCATCTTATAATTTCTATATCTCTCTAACAAAATGGTGTAGCTAAAAAAAAGAATTGGTCAATCTTGAATATAGTGAGAACTATATTAGAAAACAAGATGATACATAAGGAGCTTTAGGCTGAAGCTATTGCATACAAGATTTATCTTTCAAATTGTGGTCCCAAAAAGAGCTTAAAATATGTAACTCCACAAGAACTATGGAGCAAAGTGAAGCCTTCTACAACATACTTGAGAATGTTTGGCTCTATTACTTATGTTCATGCTCCAAAGAAAGAAAGGTCCAAACTTAACAATCAAAGTAGAAAGTTTTTTTATAAATGTGAAGAGAACTCAAAAGACTACAATGCATTCAATCCAAAAATTGGAATTATTTTTATTAGTAAAGATGACGAATTTATTGAAAAAATATCTTGAGATTAGATATCTCAAATAGAGGGATCATATTTCCTTTCATATTTTGAAAATGAAGAAGAAAAGGAGGTTATTCATGAAGTTAATCATGATTTTTCTTCACTAACCCCATCATCTCAAGCATCATCATCCACATTTTCACTAATAAGTATGGGAACTCAAGGATATTAAAAACTTGATGAATTTTATGATAATCCTAACTTGTTTTGCTTATATGCAAATATTGAGCTTTTTAATTTTAAAGATGCTGGCAAGAATGAGAAGTGGATTCATGCAATGAATGAATAAATTCAAGCCATCAAAAATAAATTATTTCTCTTCCAAGAGGTCATTTTACCATTAGAGTCAAATGGATGTACAAAATCAAAAAAAAGTCAAAGGTCAATTAGAGAGATATAAAGCAAAGGGTACAAGTAAAAACTGGAAATTTATTATAAAGAGGTATTTGCTCTTGTTGCTCACTTAAAAAATAATCTATTTGTTAATATGTCTTGCTATATAAAATCATTGGAGAATACCTTAATTGAATTTTAAGTCCACTTTCCTAAACGGCTATTTAAAGAAAGAAGCCTACATTGAGCAATTAATACGGTATGTGGTTGTACGCTAAGAAGATAAAGTATTAAAGTGAAAGAATGCATTATATAGACTTAAATAACTATCAAGAGCTTGGAACAACCGAATTAACAATTATTTCCAAGATAATGTCTTTACTAGATGCTTACATGAATATGCTTTTTATGTAAAAAAAAAAAAGGATAAAGATTTTTTTAATCTATGTGGATGATCTCATCTTCTTAATCAACAATCTAAAGATGCTTAAAGAGTTTAAATATTTTATGACCCAAGAGCTTCAGATGAGTGACATAGGATTAATGTCTTACTATTTGGAAATCAAGGTCAAGCAAATGAAGGATGAAATTTTCATGTCTCAAGAATCTTATGTAAAGGAGGTGCATAAAAAATTCAAGATGTTTGACAGTAAGCTAGTTAACATTCCTATGAAATATGAAATAAAGCTATCCAAGTTTGATGGATAAGAGAGTATTTATCCAACTTTGTTTAAAAGTCTTATAGAAAGCATGAGGTACTTGACTTGCATAATACTATATATCTTATTTGCAAAATTGGTTTTATTAGTCGATTTATAAAGACATCATCAAAGTTAGCTCAAAGACAACTAAAAGAATTCTTTAATATCTCAAAGGTACAATTAACTATGACGTTTTTTACTCATGTTCCAAAAGATGTAATTTAATTGGTTTTCGTTATAGTATTTAATTGGTTTTCGTTATAATAATTGTACCGAACATCTTAATCATAGAAAAAGTATTAGTGAGCTTGTTTTCATTTTAGGATACAATAAAATCTCTTGGAATTCAAAAACACGACTCATAGTTACATCCTCTATGCATGAATGGAAGTATTTCGCTGAAACTTCCAATTTTTTGTCACAAACTTTGGTTGAGAATGTTATTGAAAGAGTTTTATTTATAGTAAATTAAAGTATGAAAACTCATGATTGACGATAAATCCGCTCAAGCCTTAATAATAAGCCAATACATTTATGGTGAAAATATCATAGAGACATAAATCGATCAATTTGAAGAAGAAGCTTACCTTTCTCACCATCTCCAACTGAATAATTTTGACTCTACATATTCAACTAAAATATTTAGTAAATCAATAATTTGAACTTGACGCAAATAATTGTAAATCTTCAATATAGCGTTACTCATACTTTCAAATATTATAAAAATAGGATATTAAAATATCTAACACTTAAAAATTAGAAAAAAATATAAGGAGTTGTACCACTCCTAAAATACAAAAATATGGTGCGCGTGTGTATTAATAAGTAATCAATTATATTTATCTCCCTACTTTCACTTTGGGCCTTTGTATCTTTACTTTGGTCCCCTTGATGTCTCCTTTAACCCAATGGCATAATGGACTCAGTTTCGTGTACTCGTCGCTTCTCATTCAACTCATAATCTTCTTTGAGCTTTTCGGCCCAATTTTAAGGGCTTTTCCCCCTCCATGCAGTTAATCTGATAATCCAACGTTCATCTCTATTCTATAACAATACCTGGAAAGAAACAAGCAAGATACTCCATAGGCATCGTGGTATATGTTGGAAACTTGCAATTTTGACGGATTTCATTGATTTATGATCCTATGGTGATGAGAAAATTTGACGTACTTTCTAAAGTAGTAGAACGAAATATTTTAATTTGATACATATAAGTAATTTCAAAATGTCTATAATTATATTATATAAAAACTTTATAAATGAGTAAGTTTTAATATATAATAAACTTTTATCATTGTTTTAAAAACCGAACCGAAAGTTAAACCAGTAAAATAAGAAGTTTAAGGTTTAAAAAGTTCAATCAATATTAGACTGTCATAAATTGGCTAAATATTAAATAATTTTTAAATTTTTTAAATTTGATTAAAAGATATTGTTATTACTATCGAAGAATTTAAAATTTAATTGAAAAAAGAGATATACAATTTAATTGATTTATTAGAATTTATTAATTTACAAAAATTGATCGATTTCTAACAACAAAAATTATTAAAGTAAATCAAATCCGAAAGTTAGGCCATTTAAAATTTTTACGATTAAACCAGCCAAACTGGTTGGATTTTTCAGTCATTGAATTCTATAATCTAAAATTAATAAATTGAATTAATTCTTAATTTTAATAGTATTAATTTATAAAATTTTTGTTATAAAAACTTATAATTCAATGTGTGTTCTTTCGGCATGGGTCAATTGAATTTCTCACTCCCTAGACACGATGAAGTTTTCTCCCTTTTTTAGGTGCATTGGTCTTAATCTTCATCCTACATTTGTCCCAATCTTCATCGCCAGAATGCCTTAGCTGAACTAGCACTACCGTTCCACCTCTTCCCACTACCATCTCCACCGTCCCTAACACACTCTCCTCACTCCTTAGCCTATCCTCCACTTCTCCCAATCACATTCAGTCTCATACATATCCCACTCCATACTCGTCAAAAGCAAACAACACCCCTTCTCAGATATGCAAATAGAGCCATAATCTGCCTCCTCAGATTTGCAACCAGGATCACTTTCCCAACCCCAAACCCTCCTACAAATGCACTCCTTACCTGTCCTCATATCTCCTCAGCATTCCTTCTTTCTTGTCCCAGATCTGGCCTGCAAGAAAAAATTTCAATATGAACTAAGAATTTCCACCCTTATTGGCCACATTTCCTAACCATAACCCTAACCCTAACCCTAACCCTAACTCTACCAATCCCTCCCCCTCTAAAAGTACAGCACCCCCTACCATCCCCTTTCTAATGCTAATACCACTCCTAAACATTCCACAGAGGCCGACCCCAAGGGTTTTGCAGCTACTACTGTTGGAAACAAGGCAGGAGGACTTAGGAGAACTTGGAAACAAGTCGTAGGTGATGACTCAGACTTCCCACTGGTGTTCAACCCTCCGGTTAAGTTTGAAGGTAAGCTAATGCTATGTAACACCCATATACCCCCTGGAAGGATATATAAATTCCACACAAAACAGTACAAACAAATCAAAGCATATGAAAACTTCCAGTAAACAATTCAGGCAAACATACATTAAATTACATAATACTTAACACAAACTCGTTGAAAAATCCAAACCAAACTGAACTATCGTTGTTACAAATTGACAAACAAATTCACATATACATATCAGATACAAGCCCAAAAGTCAAACCAAATATTTTACATTATTTTCAAAACAACACCCAGACTTCCTGGGCCATTACGGTTGTCTCATCCCAGTCTTTATAATTGTTGCTCATAACCTACACAGGGCAAATCCACCGCGCTAAGCATATAGCTTAGTGAGTAATAACTAAACTATGCATAATTTGACAATTAATCATACTGAATCAATTTATAGCATAAGTAGATATTTAAATTTCAGAACAGTTGCATAGTTAAGAGAATTGAATATCAAAGAAGGCACAATCCCTTTAGTTCAAAACATCATTTTGTTTATTTCAAAATCCAACATATATCATAATACACAATCAAATAACTGCTAATCCGTCAACAGAAGTGGGTAACGGGACTTATACAAAAGATACCATAATTGGTATCATATCAAAGAAGAGACTTATGTCTCAATAACAAATGACACCGAAGTGTCACAGAATCAGCTGCAGACCCTTCTAGGCGTGCCTATTTACCCACAACTAGGAATCAATAGTTTTAAAACAAAACAAGGTCATTTCAGACATTACATATGCAAAGCAACTAATCAATTATATTCACATGCAAATAGCACTTCCAATGTCACATTCATCAATCAATACCTCGGACCTTCATGTCCGGGATCAGTACACAATTCAGTACACATTCATCAATATCAAATTCAATTTAGTAATAAACAAAACAAATCAAGGTGAGACCATCTTAGGATACCTACAAAAGTTACTGTCTAAATTACTTACAAAATCTCCTTGTTTACTCATTGTCTCAAAGTCCCGGCAATATCTGGAATCGGTCGCTCTAAGCGTTTCTCTAAAATATTCAATACAAATACATATTACTATTGTGCACAATTATGAATTCAATTATGCACATTCATGTATATTGAATATGTATGATGCATGTTCATATCAAAATTAAGGTTTCTTATCCTTAATCTTATCACATTATCGATCATGTGAAATCATACTCAATCCCTCAATCCAGATTTATTTCACAATCCACCTTCGGGTTTACTTTGATCAATTATTATCATCAGGAAGGTGAGGTAATTAGGTAATACTTCCTTCTAGAAAGTTTTGGATATTTGTCTTAGATTTCCAATGATACAAAATTCATCCAATTTGGTTTAGTATTCAATGAGTTATGCTCAAAATACCACAGACTGTGAAAATTTAACTAATACATGATCATGCCTCCAAGTTTTACACCTCATAACTCTTAATTCCAATATCCAAAAATTACAAAATTTATACCAATTTAAAGATAAGATAATAATATTCAACTTTGGTGAAGACATCTCAGTCTAATTCGTCCCACATCAATACAGTTTATTCAAAAACTACAAGATATGATTTCTATCCCTAGTAGTGCTTCAGCTTAAGCTAAGACTCAATTTCATGCCAAATTTTGAAAATCTTAGAGATAGAATTAAAATTCAACTTCTTCAATAAAGATGTAGAAATATGTCTCTAGTTTAATTTGAATAAAGAAACAACTCATTTGGAGATCCACAGTTTAAGTTATAATCGAAATACCAAGGCAAGTTCAGTGAAAACACATACTTCATCGTTTTTTTACAGATTTTTCCCCAAAACAGACTTTCGGGTCAATGTTACATAGTCATTTTGACAATGAAAATGAAGGATTTAGGCAAACAATTATTCTAAACATTTGTTCCCTTATGTCTTAAGTTTCTACTTACACCAATTTTATGCAATTTTGTTGAGTATTTTGAACATTATTCCAAAATGACTACAGACTGTTCACAAACAGTGACAGATTCCAGATACTCAACTTCAAGCCAACTTTTGACACACTAGTGATAGAAATCAGATTCTAAGACTTCATGAAAGTTGTAGATATAAGTATCTAGTTTAATAATAATTTAATTTCATCCAATTTAGATACCTATAGAGCAAGATATGGCTAAAATACCGAAACCTGTCCAGTAGAACTACTCATCCGAACCAATTTCCAGCATGTATCAAACCTCAATTCTTTCCCATTTCAGTACACAAT
>JANSVA010056367.1:0-12683 GCA_025504915.1 Erythroxylum reticulatum | reverse complement strand
CGGAGTGGGCAAGGGTGGCAGGTGGCTGCTGGCGGTGGTGGTTGGGTGTTTTCGGGTGGCCCGAGGACCGGGAAGTGTAGACTGTGGGCTGTTGGTTGGAGGGGTGGTCTGTGGTTCAACATTGGCAACCCTTCGTGCTTGGGTTTTGGTCCTTGGCATCTGTGCTCTCCTCCTTCTTGACGGACCATGTTACTCACCACTCTCTCGCAGACTCTCCTTTACCTTACTTCTGCTGTCCCCTACCTCACAACGAATTAAAGGCTATCTCCACTTAACTCTTCACGCCACTTTAAAAACCCTCAGCCTTCCAAATGTTTACGTTTTGGCTGCTCATTGTGTGTCCGTGCGTCGTCATTTCTTGCTCCCCATCATATGCTGCGTTTTGTGTTGGTCTTCACGTGTTGTGTTTCTGCTTTTCACTCATTTGCTACATGGTTTTCTTTAAACTTCCAACCTGCTGCGTTTTAAGCTTCTACATGTTGGACTAGGTCATGTCTAATTAGAGTCAACTTCCGGTTCAGCTATTTTTATTCCAAAATCATCACAGTTCTTTCTCTTTAATTCCAAAATACATCTTAACATAAAACAAGATTAATTCCTATTAAGTATAACTTTAAACCTTAAGAATAAAAAAATTAACATACAGAAAGATAGAAAATAAAGACATTTTAAAAGTGTCTAAATTCTAAATTTCAATTGCACCATGTAAGCAAACATTAGTAAAAACAAATGGACCTATCCAATGAAATCGTAATTTACCTGAAAAGAGCTGTAGTTTAGAGTGATAAAGAAGGACCTTTTGACCTATAGAAAATTCTTTTCTAATTAAGATTTTGTCATGAAAGGCCTTAGTCTTTTCTTTATAGATTTTTACACTCTCATAAGCTTCATTACGTATCTCTTCCAACTCTTGCAATTGTAATTTTCGTTTCATTCCAACCTCAGTTAAATCCAAATTGCATTGTTTGACAGTCCAGTAAGCCTTATGTTCCAATTCTATAGGTAAATGACAAGGTTTTCCAAATACTAACCTATATGGCGACATACCAGTAGGAGTTTTATATGTTATCCTGTATGCCTATAGCGCGTCGTCTAAACGCAAACTCCAATCTTTCTTGTTAGGATTAACCATTTTTTCCAAAATTGATTTGATTTTCCTGTTAAAAACTTCGGCTTGTCTACTTGTCTAGGGATGGTATGCTCTTGAAGTTCGATGTGTAACACCATATTTCTTCAATAAAACCTCAACAATTTGATTACAAAAATGAGTCCCGCGGTCACTGATTATTGCTCTAGGCACTCCAAACCTGACAAAAATATGGGATTTAACAAAATCAACAACAACTTTAGCATTATCAGTATGAGTAGCAAAACATATAAGCATCATAAAACAGTTTAGGCCAAAATAAACCACATTTAAGCACCTTACGGGTTGTCTTTCTAGGACCAAAGTGTCCACCACATGCAAAAGAATGGGAAAAATTCAATACAGGAGGGATCTCATCATCATATACATATCGCCTAATAATTTGATCAGAACAATATTTTCACATATTTAGCTCATCCCATGCATAATATTTAGCCTCTCTTTTAATTTTATCCTTTTCAACTTGTGATAAAGTACTAGGTGAAGACTTGGTAATCAGAAAATTGACTATTTCAGCATACCAAGGTATTGCCTGTTGTGTGGCGAATAAATGTTCATCTGGAAATTCATCTTTCAAGTTGTCTAAAGTTGTGCCTAGACGAATATGACTAAGGTGATCTACAACCAATTTTTTAGTTCCCTTTTGTCCCGTATCTCCACATCAAATTCTTGCAGTAGTAGAATCCAACAAATAAGATTTGGTTTTGCTTCCCTTTTGGACAACAAATACTTCAACACAGCATGATCTGAATAGACTATGACATGTGTGCCCAATAGATATGAACGAAACTTCTCTAGCCCAAAAACAACTGTCAATAATTATTTTTCTGTTGTTGAATATTTTTTCTAGGCGTCGTTTAGCATCATCGAAGCATAATAAATCACATGTGGTGCTTTATTCATCCTTTGGCCTAGAACAATGCCTAACGCATAGTTGTTTGCATTGCACAGTATCTCAAATGGAAGACTCCAATCTGGGGGCCGGATTATTGGAGCAGAAATTAGCTTCTCTTTTAATTCATCGAAGGCTTTCCTACATGCTTCGTCAAACTTGAACTCTACATCTTTTTAAAGCAATTTGCATAAGGGTTGAGTGGTCTTCAAAAAGTCTTTGAGAAAGTGTCGATAGAAACCTGCATATCCAAGAAAAGAAGAACTTCCCATACACTTACGGGATAAGGAAGAGATTTAATGATTTCTATCTTAGCCTTATCAACCTTAATTCTCTTAGGAGACACTATATGGCCTAAGATTATCCCTTGATCAAGCATAAAATGACATTTTTCATAATTCATAATCAAGTTATTTTCAATGCAACGTTTCAAAAATTTTTCAAGGTTAATCAAGCAAGTATCAAAAGGCTCACCATAAACTGTAAAGTCGTTCATAAAAACTTCAATACAGTCATCCACATAATCATAGAAAATACTTACCATACACTTTTGGAACATGACAGGTGCATTACATAGTCCAAAAGGCATTCTTCAATATGCAAAGGTGCCAAAAGGACATATGAAAGTTGTTTTGTCTTGGTCCTCCGGTGTGACAGAAATTTGATGATAACCTGAATAACCATCTAAACAACAATAATGAGTTTTCCCTAGAAGTTTTTCAAGCATCTAGTCAATAAAAGGAAGTGAAAAATGATCTTTACAAGTAACATAATTTAACTTCCGGTAATCTATAAAAACCCTCTACCCATTTTGCACACGAGTGGGCACCAATTCACCTGAAGCGTTCTCCACTATGGTTACTCCAATTTTCTTAGGAACCACTTGTACTGGACTTACCCATTTATTGTCTGAAATTAGATAGATTATTCCCATGTCAAGAAGCTTCAAAATCTCCTTCTTGACTACCTCCATCATTGGTGGGTTCAATCTTCGTTAAGGTTGTCTTGTTTCCTTAGCTCCATCTTCCAATAGAATTTAATGCATACAAATTGATGGGCTAATACCTTTCAAATCTGTCACAGTCCATCTAAAAGTTTCTTTGTAATTTTTCAACATACCCAATAATTGTGTTTCCTTCAAAGATGTCAGTCTGCTTGAAATAATAACAGGAAAAGTTTCATGCTCACCTAAATACACATATTTCAAGTTACCTGGAAGAGCTTTCAACTCCAATTTTGGTGGTTGTATATGAGATGACAACAACTTCAAATTATTTCTAGTTAGCTCCAAAAAACATACCTGTTCCTTCAAGTATTTGCTCCGCTATAAAATCTGGATAGTGGTATCCAGCTCCTCAGGAATGGCAAGATAATTGGCTAGTGTTTTTCCTTTCTGAATATTCAAACTATTTTCCACTGAAGTCCATAATTTATCTGGTCCATCTAAACGAAATGTTTCTTGCACTAAAGTATCAAGAAAACTCACAGGAATAAAAGATTGATCATCATTAGGAAATGTTATGGCATCATAAATATTGAACTTAATCACGTCACCATCAAACTCCATAGTCAAGGACCCATCCTAGACATCAATTTTTGTTCTGGAAGTTTTCAAAAATGGTCTTCCCAATAAAATTGGGACTGAAGTGGATGAATCTTCATTACCCATATGTAACACATAAAAGTCCACAGGAAAAATCATGTTATCAACTTGAACTAGGACATCCTCAAGAACACTCTTTGGATAGGCATTATATCTGACATCATTTTCTTTCAAAGGCCCCATATTCAAAGATTCATTAATAGATTGAGGTATAACATTAATCGACGCACCTAAATCCAGCAATGCTTTCTCAATTTTTAGATTACCTATTTTACAAGGGATTGTGAACATACTTGGATCTCGACATTTACGAGATAATTTCTTTTAAAACACAGCAGAAACATTCTCACCCAGTTGCACCTTTTCATTGCCACTTAAATTTCTCTTTGAGGTACAGAGTTCCTTAAGAAATTTAGCATAACGAGGAATTTGTTTAATGCATCAAGCATAAGAATATTTACCTATACTTTGCGAAAATTTTCCAAAATTTCTTTGTTGCTCCTCCTTCTTCTGCTTGGCAAAACGACTAGGAAAAGGAGGTTGTACACTAAACTTAGGCGTAACAATGCAAGAATTACCCTCCTTTTTCTCTTGTGATTGCTCTGGAACTTCTTTCTCTACTTCTTCTTTAACCTCTCGCTTAGAAACCTTTGGGTTAGGTTCCTTTAATTCTTTACCACTTCGAAGTGTGATAGCATAAGCACTCTTCTTTGGATTCACCTCAGGTTGAGATGGGAACTTTCTTGAATTTTGTGCCTCCAACTTATTGATGGCAATTGCCATTTGGCTCATTTAAGTCTCAAATTTTGTATGCTGGCTTGCGTATCTTGCTGAAATTTCATGGTATTTTGTTGAAAGTTCACAATATTTGTGGCCAATGTCTTGACTATGTCCTCTAAAGAATTATTTTCACCAGAACTTTATCCCATTTGCTATTGTTGTTTGCACATAAGGCTATTATATAGCTGAAAATTAGAACTTACTTGTTGTCCCTGATTGTTGTCATAACGAAGGTTTGGATGATCTCGCCAACCCGGATTATATGTGATTGAAAATGGGTTATACTTCCTTTGAGGTTGTCTCAAATAACCACCCATTACCTTGGCTTCTTCAACTTATTCTTCTTGTAGAGTGGGACACATATCTGTGGGATGGCCAACTATAGAACAAAATCCACAAGTCTTAACTTCCTCTTTCCTAGATACCACAAGTTGACGCACCAAAGAAGTCAAATCATCTAATCTTCTTTCCAACGATGAAACTCCCATCTCATTAACATGTCTTGAACCATAATCATTCCGAGCTCCAAATTGTTGAGAGTTAGATGCCATAGTTGAGATCAAATCCTATGCAGCTGATAGTGTTTTATCAACTAGTGCTCCTCCACTTGCAGCATCTATCATACTCCTCTCATTCGGTAAAAGACCTTTATAAAAGTATTGAATCAACAGCTGCTCGCTGATTTGATGATGGGGCAACTTGCACATAAATTTTTAAATCTCTCCCAGTATTCATGTAATGACTCCCTGATATTTTGTCGGATGCCACAGATTTTTTTTCTGATATTGGCGGTTTTGGCAGCTATGAAAAACTTCTCAAGAAATAGCTTCTTCATCTTTGCCTATCTTCTAATACTTCCAGCAGGTAAATAATGTAACCAATCTTGGGCATCGTCCTTCAAAGAAAAAGGAAATCCTAAGCTTTATCTACTCTTCAGTAACATTAGTAGGCTTCATCCCCATACAAATAACATCAAACTCCTTCAATAAGGATCTTCTCCCAATGTGCCTCGAAAAGTGGGTAACAAGTGAATCAGTCCTGACTTCAGCTCAAAAGTGTTATTATCAGCCAAATTCGAAAAATTAATACAGTGAGACTGTCGGTCCTCAGCTGGAGCAACCAGTTAGTGTAAAGTGCGATTTGCATCCATGTTCCTTTCCCTCTGTCGTTCTTCTCTCAGTACTCGTTGTCTTTCTTTCGTTTGCTTTCTTAATGCCTTTCTTATTTTCTCAATTTCAGGATTGTACTGCAAATTTTCAGACTGATTCGAACATGTAACGTACATAAACCGTCAAAAAATCCCCAGCAACGGCGCCAAATTTTGGTGAATGCTATTGCCTGCAACCAAATATAAAAGAAACCAACTTCCTGCAACACAAATTAACGTAGTAGTGAAAAGCATGGATCGTTCTCACGAGAAATTCAGACATTAGTAGTTACGCAATAAAAGAGGGGTTGTAATTGTGACTTAAATAGAATTTAATTGGAATATGAAATTGAAAAATAACTAATAACAAAATAATGAGAATTTAACAATCAATAGAAACAAATCTTGGTTTCCGATCTCCTTCATTATTGAACTTGGGTTGATCATCGACACTAAAAATAACTAATTTATTAGTTAAGCATTCGTCGTGGTAAATTTCTTTTCCTATTTTCTCTTATGTTTAGTTAACCCAAACATGTTTTTGAATTAACCCTTATTAATTAGTAACCTGGATACGATCTCAGATTTAATTAATTAATAGCTTTATGAATCAAGAAAATCGACGAACTAGACAACATACATACGATGTATATTTAGCCTAGACAATTATTTTTCCTAGAATCATGTCCCTAACGTAGTAGACAAAAATCCTAGTCGCTATTTTTGATTAAAAAAATTGAACGTCAACCTGTTTAATCCAACGATTGATTATATAAAATCACAAACTAGTTTCTTACTCCCCATCATGTGCTGGATTTTGTGTTGGTCTTCACGTGCTGTGTTTCTGGTTTTCACACCTTTGCTACTTCGTTTTCTTTAAACTTCCAACCTGTTACGTTTTAAGCTTCTAGATGTTGGACGAGGCCATGTCTAATTAGAGTTAACTCCTGATTCAGCTATTTTTATCCCAAAATCATCACAGCTCTTTCTCTTTAGTTCCAAAATACACTTTGACATAAAACAAAATTAATTTTCATTAAGTATAACGCCAAACCTCAAGAATAAAGAAAATTAACACACAAAAAGATAGAAAATAAAAACACTAACATTAAGACATACCCAACAGAGTCGAGAGGAGGATTAGCATTGCAAATTCGTATAGCATTAACATGAGGATTGATATGTGAGTGAGGTAAGCTGTTTTCAAGGAATGATATTAAGATTAGATTAGCAAATTAAATACTAATGAGAAATTTTTTATACCTACATAGTTTTTAGGTAACAAAGGAAAAAATAAAATAAAAGAGGTTATGAATACAAATATGAATTAGTGAAGTATACAATTTGATAAAAGAGACTATAAATCCAAATTATTTGATAGTAATGTTAGTAAAATAATGGTTAAAAAATTCAATCGGTCCGGTCAGTTCAATCATAAAAATTTTGAATCTTTTAATTTTTCGGTTTGATTTATTTCAATAAGTCTTTTTGTTAAAATTAATCAATTTATTAATAAATCTATCAATTTTTGTAAATCAATAAGTTTTTATAAACCAAAGTAAATTGATTAATTTTTATTTAATAATCTATTTTTTAATTAAACTTCGAATTTTTTAATAGGTAAAGATAATATCCTTTAATCCTATTTTAAATTTTACTTAATATTTAAACGGTTTTATAATAATCATATTATCATATCGGTTTAACTTTTGATCTAGTTTTTAAAACATCGATTTTATATGGCACACAAAGGCTTCGTTTGGTTACCTACCAATCGGTTGTTTTCAACAATTTGACTCTTCAAACAGTTAATAATGTTGTTTGGACAGTAGCTCTTTCATCGGCTGATTGACGATAAACAGCCAAAATTTTAACCATCAAAAGCCAATTGTACCCTTTGTCTATTGCTAAGTTGTGTAATATTTTGATGTTTAAATTGTATTGTTAATTAACTTGTAATTAAGTACCACACAAGTCATATCTTTTTAAGCTCTAATATACAATTTCTAGTAAGTAGGACAACCTAGTTGAGGTTCCTAAATACCTACTTTTTAGGAAAAGTATTTGTTCTTATAATTGTTTTATGTAGTTATAAGTTAGAAATAAAATGTTGACCTTAAATGAAAATAAAAATAGAAAGAATTGTATAAATTTCTCATAGATGATGAAACAATACAGGTGAACATGACTTCTATAAAATCTAAATTCTTATAAAAATATTTAACGAAATACTAAGATATATAATTTTCATATCTTTATAATTTTTTTAAAAGTCATATCCAATAAGTCATTTTATACGCAAACAGCTAATACTAATTTTACCAAGCATTTCTAACAAACAACTAATGCAATCTACTGGTTAAATCAGCTGATATAATCAGCTATCAACTAACAACTAATGCAATCAACTAATTGTCAAACATGATCTAACTGGAAAATTTACATTATTTAAAAAAATATAAACATGAAAAACAAATATCTAATAATAGCACTTAAAAATGGTGTGAATTAGATGCTTGTAATTTGAAAAAAAATACTTAATTTATAATTATATTCGATCATCGAAATAACTCATCTCCCAATATTTACCATCTGTATTATAGACATTCCGTGATCTTGTATGATCGTACCCTTGCATAACATCCATCAATTCAGCTTCTCCATATTCCTGGAATAATAGTATAGTTGGTATGAAATCAAATACACTTGTAAAATGCACTAATGTTGTATTGTTATAGTGACTTGTACCTGAACTGGAGCCAACTATTATTTTCGTAATTTTATAATAATAATTATTAATATATCTAAAATACCATCATACATTAAAATTTTAATATATGCATAAATAATTTAAATAATATTTATAAAGATCATATTGTATACTAAAATAATAACTTTTATTTTTGTTATTTTAAATTAAATATTTTATGATATTTTGATTTAAGTTTTTTTTTAAACGAAGAAATCTGCAGCCGCTACCAAATAGATGTGCATTGGATAAACCTTTAAATTGAGGCAATAACTTACAAATCATGCCAACCAGATACTCCTCACTAGAAAAACTCTGTACGACAGACTCTATCGAGAAAGTGTAAGTAGGGGAATCGAATATAAGACCTTTTGGCCTCATGTTCCTCCATTCCACCAACTTGACCACCCCCTAAGGGGCCAACATAGCTACTTAATTATTAATACATCATACTGAAAATTAAATTAATAAGATAAGAGAATTAAATTTTAAAAGTTTTCATGAAATCGGTACATATGAAGCAGATTATCCTTACCCATCGAAAAGTTATAGTTTAATTGAATAATGAG
Organism: Erythroxylum reticulatum; assembly: GCA_025504915.1. Lineage (NCBI taxonomy): Eukaryota > Viridiplantae > Streptophyta > Magnoliopsida > Malpighiales > Erythroxylaceae > Erythroxylum > Erythroxylum reticulatum. The sequence goes on along the minus strand of JANSVA010056367.1, from coordinate 3,796 downwards.
ACTGTTAAATGAAAATTAATTAGTTTTAAAAATTGATTAATTTATAAACCGATTAATTTTTAATAATAAAAGTTATTAAGATAAAACTGAACGGAAAAATTTGAAACCGAATTGAAAAGTTAATTGATAAAAAATTTTATAATTGAATCCAAATTCGAGGAAGAATGATTTAAGAAAAAAGAAAAACTATCAAAAATTTAAAAATGGAGGGTTAAATTATACAATTAATTAGTGGAAAACCCGATTTTTTAGTTGTTTCAGCATTTTTCAACACACATAGTTCCTCCCATATCGGAGAATAAATTGACCTTTTTAACCAATATAGCTTGCTGCAAGAACTTATTCAAGTTTATGTACGCTTAACCATGTAATATACAATAAGTTGGTCATAATTTGTACATTAATTAACAATATTTATATATTATATAGTGACTAAATCAACTTAAAGTTCCATATAATTCGCTACATCCCTCATATCTTTCCTTTTTTCTCTTTGAATATCTATCTCTTCTTCGCTTTTTTTTTTCGTTTCTACTCTGGTTTTCCTCTTCGTGTTCGTTGTGAATCAAAAGATCAATCTCTTTAAACAAAAATGGGTCGTGTTAAGCTACAGATAAAGAGAATAGAGAACAACACAAACCGACAAGTTACATTCTCCAAACGTAGAAATGGTCTCATCAAGAAGGCTTATGAACTTGCAATCCTTTGTGACATTGACATTGCTCTTATCATGTTCTCTCCTTCCGATCGTCTCAGTCATTTTTCTGGAAAAACAAGGTTCGTTTTATTTCTTCATTGCATGAATTACGAACATGATAAGTTTTGGTAACATATTCATTCATCATATTGTAGGATTGAAGATGTTATCACTCGTTACATAAATTTACCAGAACATGATCGTGTAGGGTATGTTTCTCTTCTTCAATTCATCTCTTTTTTTCTTTTTTTCTTGCCTTCTAAATTGAAATCATTTATATGTTTTCTGTGCAGAGATGTCCACAATCGAGAGGTAAAAATACATTTTTATATCTTAATAATCATATATATAAGCCAAATTAATATGATACAATCTTGATAAATCCTTTTTTTTTTTTTTGCAGTATTTGCTCAACATTCTTAAGAAACTGAAGACTGAAAGTGATTTGGCACTTCAAGCTGCTAAGTATGATTTAATTTATAAGTATATATCTAGCCATGTTCTTCCTATATATAACATATCTTTTACTGAGACACGATTTTTCATGTTACAGTCCCGATTCCGCAAAATCAAATACGGAGGTGAAGATGAATTCATTTAAGTTATTTAATTTTATGAACTTAATTAATAAAACCTTTGATTAATTTGGTATTAGTCTAAGGAAAAATTGAATTGTATAGGAACTCCGTCAGGAAGTTTTTAGCTTCCAACAACAGCTTCAGATCACTGAGGAACAATTAAGGTCACAACCTTTTAATTTATCATTATCGTGTTATTTAATTCCTAATTAAATGTTATTAATATTTCGTCTATCTTGTACATTTAAAGAATGTTCGAGCCGGACCTTTCGCTTATAAGTTCAATGAGAGAACTTGAATCTTGTGAGAAGAACCTTTTAGATGTTATGGCAGGACTTGAAGCAAGAAAGGTGAAGCTAATCCTTCTTGTATTAATTATATTTAATCCGACCTAATTACTAACTAATTTTATTTTAATTGCAGAAATATCTAATGAGCAACCATGCGTCTACTTATGACCCATCAAGTGTACAGGTACAAAAATTGGAAATAACCAAATTAATTATTTTTTAGAAATTAATAATTAAATTTTAACTTTTTGAACCATTTTATTATATACTTTTTTTTATTTTTATATCACTTAATTGTGTTTTAATGATGATTTTTTTTCCTTATAGATGTATTTGGATACACAAGAAGGACTACAAAGTTTTGAGAATGATATCGCAAGTTGGTTACCCGAGAGTGAAAATGGAAACACTCCAAATTCTATTCGTATAGGATCTGAGTCATCTTGTATTCCTGTGAGGTATGCATGCATAAGCATATTTGTCTTTCATTATTGAATTTTTGTACATGTATTAAAACTTAAACATTTGAGGGTGTTTCGTATTTTTCTTTTTCAGTAATCAACAATCATCAACGACCATCTTTGATGCTTTGTCCCATGGCACAAACAGTACTGTAACTATGGATCGGTGCAACAATGGAGGAAGCCTCATAGACAACTCAAGTAGTGAGAGCCTACCAGCATGGTACCAATCTTTTTCTACATTGTCATCATCTGAGCTCCTCGCAGCCTTCGTGCCTCCTACTTCCTTTTCCCTCATAAAGGTTCTGTTTTCATCTAATCTTTAGTTTTCATAAGTTTCTTCTTTTCGTGTCACACACCAATTGAAGTTTTATTTAGAGCCCATGGGTCATTTTTCGAGCATGTAATCACAAATTTTAATTAATGAAATGATATTTAAAATCAATATACTAAGTTTGATTTGATTGAATTTAGGTATTTAAATCCAAGTTTGAGGATAGAATTAATAAATATTTCAAATTCAATTAATTATGATAAATTAGTTCGAGTCATTTTTATACAAAGTCAATAAATTTTAATCAAATTTGATCAAATTCAAGTCCGATCACAATCATGTTTGAATTTTTTTTAATCCGTACTTAATTCGACCCATTACCAATTTTAATATAATGTTCTATGTGGATTATCAACATGGTATATTAATGCTTTTTAATCACATAAACTCTTGTATTTAAACCAACCCATTATTATTTCTACTACATTGTTTTGTGTGGATTACTTGTTTCAGCAATCTACATGGTTTTTTTTTTTTTTTGGTTAGTGAAACCAGCTTTTTAATGTAGTTCTTATGACATAAAATATAATCTTGTGTGTTTTCAGAATGAGATCGAAGGGCCAAGCTTTTCGTCAATGATGCAGCAACAACAGCATGCAGATATAGCAACAAATTGCCCACAAATGCAATCAAGTGCTGAAGGTTCTGAATACGAGAGCAGCAAGCTACCTCAGCTCAATTTGGATTGAGTCCACACTCGCTTATGAAGAACTTGCTTCAATTACGTACATATATAGTTGTTACTTGTTTGAACATTAATTCTTCATGTTTAATCAATTATTGCATATTACTTGTATATAAAATTGACTTCTTATGAAAAATAAGTCGATTTTCTCTAAAAATACTTCATGTTTACCCTATTTAATGATATAAAAGTTTAACTATATGATCATTATTTAATGGTTATTAGTGGTTATTTAATTAAATAATATTATTTATTATTTATAAATAATAATTATTGAAAATTTTTATTATATAAATAAAAAATAACTTGAAGGCATATCATTTATATAATATTTGTAATTTTCTCATTTTTATTAAATATAAATAGATATATTTTTAATATGATTGAAAAACCGAAAGAGGTAGTAGTTTCGTAAACTTTTGAATTTTACCGTGAACGTCTCTAGCACAAACAAAAGTAAAAGCAATAAAAAATGAAATAATAAAAGGCAAAAAAATTTGATAACGTAGTTTGACACACCTTGTTTATGTCTACAGCGCCCTCACCCAGCTTAATACTTTCACGAAAATGCAACAGATTTACCCAAGATCCTACTGAGCCAGCATCACTCAACTCTTGACACTATCTCTCAATCTCACTTCCCGTGAAAAGAATTTACACCCAATAGTACGACCGTCTTGTACTATTGGGTGTAAATTCTTTTCACGGGAAGTTAGGTTGAGAGATAGTGTCACTCGTACTAACCTCAACA
>JANSVA010056328.1:0-12685 GCA_025504915.1 Erythroxylum reticulatum | reverse complement strand
AAGTTAATGGATTGTGTGCACTTGATCTTATGAAGGATGAATTGACTGAGTGTAGTGGTTTGACATGTTTGCTCGAGAGCGAGCAAAGATTCGGTGTGGGGGAATTTGTTAAGTCGTCAATTTACACTTATTTTATACTTAATTATCTGTAATGTGTTGAAATCATTATCCGAAATTAATGGAATTATCTTATAATTGTTTACAAATGATTTTCATGGAATTATCTTATAATTGCTTACAAATGATTTTCAACACCTTAGAGATGAAATTAAATCAAAAAGATGCAAAAGAATGAAGAAAATCTGAAATTCTAAGTTTGACAGCAATTTATTGACTAAGCGAGGGCATGTCTAAGGATGGAATAAATCTGCAGATCAATTTTCAAAAGTCAAACTCGAGATTCTCACAATCTTTAAATATTATATTGCCATCTTTCAAAGAGATTGACCACCTAAAATTGGGGGATACATTATCTGAAAAGAATCAAGGAAAGATAGGAGGGAAATCGGAAAAACAAGCATAACAGGAGAGAGGATCACTGTTCACGCAAGCTAGTCTAGGTTTAGAGAGATTTTCGTTTCTGCTATTTTCATTTCAATCTTTTTATGTTTTCTGAACTTTCTTCATTAGTATTTTCATGTTTTCCTGTAAAGACCAGGGATAGAAACTTTGCGCTTTGTTTTGTTGCGTTTTCGATTCTATTATGAGTAGCTAAACTTTTTGTCTTGGTTGAGGGGATCTATGTTATCCGCTAGTATTTATGAGATATTTTGAATAAAGTTTATGTTATTAATAATCATTGAATATCTTTCGATCTACTCTTTCTAATTGAATTCGTTGGTTTCTAGGTGCGCAACTAGGGATTAATGTGTTCAATCGCTAGATTAACGAAATATGACGTTCAGTTTCGCTAATCATAAGTAGCAATTAGGATTGTCTACTCTACGTTAGAGTTAGAAAATTCTAAGGAGATATTCACTTCATTGATTGCATGTCGTACATGTATTTCGCTTGCTCATTGGTTCTTGAATCGTAAAGCTATTATTCAATTAGATTTATGATCGTATCTAGGTTGTTGTTTAACAAGAATGCTAGGATACATGTTTCTAGTCGTTACACTTAAGAGAAAATACCCCCAATGAATGTTTATTAATGATTGAAATTTTATATCGAGGATCCATTTTAGTGTGATGACATCAGTGACCCGAAACCAATGTTTGTCTCTTATATTTTCAGATCTAATTATTTCTCTTTATTTTCAATTTTTCTTATATTTTTCCTTAAATTATCGTGAATAAAATCCCCCCCCCCCTAATTTCGTTACTTTCTTTTAGTTTTAAACATTGCTAACCTTTACTGTTAAAAATTCCTTGTAGGAACGATATCCACTCCACTATTACATTCATTTGTATTAACGTAAGTGATTTCTTTTGAATTTGGTTGCAGGCGACAATAGTATCAAAGAAACCATTTATTACTTACGTTTAATCAAAGTAGAAAACATGCGTAAAATTGTAATTTACAAGGAACCCTTTTCCAAGTAAATATAAATATATGATCATTTTATAAGTTAAAATTTTTAAGTTACATAAACAAAAGGAAAACAACTTATATTGCATTCTCTACAATAGAAGTTGAATTTGTAGTTTCCAATAGTAGCATAAGAAGTTATATGATTTCTACAACTTTTAGTTCATTTGAGAGTCACGAAAATCAAAATTGAACAAGGGACTATCAGCTGTGATAGTCAAGCAACAATTGCTTATGTAAAAGATCCTAAATGTCATTGTAAAACCAAGCATATAGATACTAAGTATAATTATGTAAAAGATATAGTCACACAAGGATACGTGAACACGTAGTATATATTTACACGAGATATAGCGACAAATCCAATGACAAAGCTAATTTATAGAGGTGTGTATATTGGGCATGTGAAGTCAACTAGGCTTATGGAGATTACACATTGTACCATCTCTGGTAATTTGTGATCACTAGAGATAAGGCAGGTATAAAGTTTATTATCTAGGTAATATTTAAGAGCAAGAAACTTAAACCATAAATGTCACCATAAATTACAAGGTAGTTGGTATAAAGTTATTAAAATTCACTATATTTTTCTTAAGTTGTCATATGAGAGTTATGGAAACTTAGTTTTGAAGTAGATAAGTGAGCTCAAATTAAACATTCAGTATGTTTAAACAAATATTTGTGCGATATTTTGCGAATGAAAGACATTCACACAAAGATAATATAATTTAATCTCATAACACCTGACTTGTACCATATGTGCAAATATGACCATAAAAGAAATTAACATAACTTACATAATCTCAACTTATATTGTGTGAGAATCTTGAGGTTAAGGTGTCTTGCTAAATACACTTAAGACTCTTGTCTAATTTTTTATAATTAAATTTAAGGTCAGCTACATTAGAAGATACCAGCAGATCATATATGACGCAATATTATAAAATAATTATGGGAAAGAAAATTAAATTTAGATTGAAAGAATTAAATTTAAGGTTTGTTATGTTAGAATGTTACCAGCAAATCACGTATGATTCAATCTTATGAGACGATTATGGGAAAAAAATAAATTTGCTTAAAAGACTTTAAAATAGGGTAAGGTCATTGCATTTAAAAACCCACATAAAACATATTTAAAGGTGACCACCATATCTTAGAAAGATAATTGAATACAATCATGATATAATGAAATGAATGAGATCAAAAAGATATTAATACGAGATATAACCTAGGGGATGACATAAAATATCTATTCACTGACATATTATTCACAAGATTGATTTATTAATCAAGATGTCATATACTCCTAATAGATATATGGCAATGAACTCTTGTTATATATTAGCTGCGCAGATTGTTATATTAGTATGAGAATTGCAAAATTCTAATCAATTAAACTCATTCACATGTGAGTAGAAGATAATAAGCACTAAAACACCCTTGAATTGGTTCAGTGTTATCCTGGATAATAACTACTAAAGAAGCAGTTGAATGTTCAAACTTTAATGTAAAAGATAATCATTAAAATTTGAATGTAAATTAGTTTTCGTGAATTCAACATAATATCCATGTAAAAAATATTATATATGATTGTGCATAAATTGTAATTTAATCCTTATATAATTTATATGATTATATATATTAATTTATATAATTATCTTCTAATCTATGCCATTATCTTTTAACATGTAAACAGAAAAAAAAAAAGGACATTATTCGTGTGATCTGCTTTGTGTACACATAAATGGATGTTTATGTAAAACAATTAATGGATCGATTAAATTTGGCATACCTGTATCTATTATGTTTTGTAAGATGTTGATCTTCCTGATATAAGTTTATTCCCTCTCTTCCTTTCTTTCTGTAATGTGTTTCTTCAATGGTTTAGAATGATTGAGAATCATTACATAAGTTTTTATTTCTAAAACCTATATACTCATTTACTAACCCTCATGTTGGTTCACCAACTATTATGATGCTTCAGGTATGAAAGAGAGAGGGAAAGGGTCTTTGACCCATTTAAGTTCCATCATTTAATACCCAATAACCATTATCTTGGGTGTTTTTCATGTGACTCAAATCTATAAGTCACATGGGACATTAAATAGTCTAACAATCTCCTACTTGGCCTATGTTATGACTTGGTGATCCAACAATAAAACTTTAAGTGCACACAATACATGAAATCGATAAAGTCATCCTTAATTAAATTAAGCTAATGGGATCATGGCGGTTACAAGTTGTATAACATGACTCTTTCCATGTATCATAGAATCAACTCAACTCAACAAACTTTAAGTGGGTAATTCAGTAATTGTTATCTCACAAATAATAATTATTGTATACAATATAATATGGACAACCAGTAAGTGAGCAAAAACATATAAATATAATTGAATTCATAAGTGTTATAAGACAATTATATGTATATATACATGTCATAACGTTATGCTAACAAGGACTTATCTATAAGGCCCATCCATTCAACATGACCAATAAATGTTTTGGGTGGTAAACCTTTCGTTAACGAATTCGCTATCATAAGATCGGTACCAATATGCTCAATTGACACTTTATGTTTTTGCATTTCTTCTTTCACAGACAAATACTTCAAATCCATGTGTTTCACACCCTTTTGAATATTTGTCATTCTTCGAGAAGAATACGGTTGCAGAATTATCACAATAAATTCTTAACGATCTGGTAATACGGTCGACAAGATCAAGACCTAAGATAAAGTTCCACAACCACAATCCATAAACTGCGGCCTCAAAGCACACCACAAATTCAGCCTTTATAGTGAAAATAGCAATGACGGACTGCTTTCCACTTTTCCACAAAACTACTCCTTCAGTTGATAGAAACATATAACCAAATGTTGATTTCTGTGAGTCTACACAACCAGCATAGTCTGAATCTGAATAACCTATCACTTCAAGATGGGTTGAATTCCCATATGTGAGCATATAGTCCTTAGTGCCTTGTAAGTATCTAAGGACTTTCTTCACAACTTTCCAGTGGTCTATTCCAGGATTGCTTTGATATCATCCTAGCATTCCAATAGCAAAACTGATATCTTACCTGGTGCATGTTTGAGGATACATTAAGTTCCCAACTACTGACGCATAAGGAATAGACTTCATGTCCTTACATTCTAAAGCGTTTCGTGGACATTGCATTAGACTAAATTTGTCCCCTTTCTGAATTAGAACTATCCTTGCGGAGCACTTACCATTTGAAATCTTTATAACACTTTCTCGATATAACCTTTCTGAGACAATCCTAACAATCCTTGTGATCTATCCCAGAATGTTTCTATTCTTATCACATAGGATGCCTCACGCATATCTTTCATTTTGAAATTATTAGAAAGAAAATTCTTGACATCATGTAACAAAAAAATATTATTCACAGCAAGAAGGATATCGTCAACACATAGGACGAATATAATGAACTTGCTCCCACTAACCTTCATATAGATACAACGATCAACAGTATTTTCTACAAAACCATAAGATGTAATAATATCATTAAACTTAAGATGCCATTGTCGAGAAGCTTGCTTCAGTCCATATATTGACTTCTTTAATTTACACACTAATCGTTCATTTCCTGTGGTCACGAAACCTTTCGGTTGATCCATATATACTTCTTCTTCCAGGTCATCATTTAGAAGGCGGTCTTTACGTCCATTTGGTGAAGCTTTAAATCATAATGAGCCACCAGTTCCATAACATTTCTTAAAGAGTCCTTCTTTGAAACTGGAGAGAAGGTCTCTTTATAGTCAATACAACCGGTGGAATCATATTTGATGTAGTAGATTCTACTCGACATGGAGTAGTTTCTACTTGACTCTCGTGAATATCCACTTTTTTGCGGTTCTCCACTCCCACTGATTGGACCATTTACAATGAATCAAGCATTACCAGACTCAACTATTCTTGTACTATGATTAGGACAATAAAATCTATACCCCTTTGACTTTTTGAGATATCTGATGAAATAACCACTAATGATTCTCGCATCAAGCTTCTTTTCATGTGGATTATACAACTTTACTTCTGTTGGACAACCTCAAATGTGAAGGTGTCATAAACTAGGTTTCCTTCCTGTCTACAGTTCATAAGGTGTCTTAGGAACTGCCTTACTAGGAATCCTATTTAGCAGATATGCATCGATCTTTAATGCATGCATCCACAATGATAAATGTATAGTACTATTACTTAACATGCTCCTAACTATTTCCATAAGAGTAAGATTCTGCCTTTCAGCTACACCATTTTGTTGTGGTGTACCAGGCATTGTGTATTGCGCACATATGTCTCGACTGGCAAGAAACTTCGCAAATAGACCTGGACATTATCCACTTTCATTAAAATTTTCATAATATTCACCACCTCTATCAAACCTCACTATCTTTACTTTTTTATCTAACTTTCTTTCTATCTCATTAATGAACACCTCTAGGATGTCCACAGTCTGAGACTTCTCATGCAACAGATAAATATATCCATATCGTGAGAAGTCATCAATAAAGATAATAAAATATTTTTTATCACCCCAAGAAAGAATGTCGAAAGGATCACAGATGTCAGTGTGTATTAATTCTAGTAAGGTGCTACTTTTTGTGGCTGGATGTTTTGATATATTTGGTTTGCTTGCCTTTAATGCAATCCACGCATATATCCCAGTCTGTTCATCCCAATGCCCTCTATCCGTGCCTTCATTCCATTCCCCATATACAAGAACTTTTCAATTTCATTTATGGGCTGGATTGAAAGGAATCCCTATTTAACATATGACACATGAGTAGTTGCACCAGAATCTAACCACTAGGTATTATTAGACACTTCAATAAGATTTGATTCAAAACATACCGAGATATAATATGTACCTTTCTTTTCGAACCAAGCCTTTCTTTTAGGACAATCCTTTTTGAAGTGACTAGACTTTTTGTAAAAGTGGCGTCTCTTATATTTATGGATTTGACCCTCATTAACTTTACTAAGAGCTTTGTCCTTATTTTTGCCTTTCTTTCCTAGTTTGTTCTTGCTGCTACTAGCTCCTTGATGAAACATGAGATGAACGGAATGTTCCTTTATTTTCTTCAATCTTCCTTTCTCCTGAACCAACATGGCCTTTATTTCTTGAAGGTTTCATTTTTCCTTAATAGTGTTATAATTCACCTGGAGCTGGCCAAACTCTAGAGGAAGAGAGTTGATAATGAACTTTACCAAAAAGGACTCACTCACATCCATATCCATGGATTTCAACTTTGCAGCTAGGTTTGACATATGAGTTACATAATCATGAATGGGTTGTGACCAATTAAACTTTTTGGTCATCAGCTCACTCATTAAAGTCCCTACTATCTACTTGTTAGCTATATCAGATTGGGAGTATTCTTAAGCTTCAATATGAACTCCTTTGCATTGTCCGTTTTAGGCATTGACAGCTTTACATTTTCTGCAATTGTCATTTGCATCAAATTCAAGCTCAGCCTATTAGACCGTTCCCAAGCCTCATAATAAGACTTGTCAACTTCAAAACTAGTCTCAGTTATGGTTGCAGGCCTTACGTCTGAAATTATGGCTAAGTCCAAATCCATTACACCTAGTTGGAACTGGATTTGTTCAGACCAATCGGCATAGTTCAGATTATTGAACTTGATAAGCCCATTTTCTAAAGCAAACAAATTAGTTTATGCTGCAAACACAACATATATCTCACTCATTAATGCTTTCAGTAAACCTAAATAGATTCAAACTAACTAATACACTTTAATTATGCATTTAAATTTGCCTTTGGGTGAAATTTAAATACATAGTGGTAACCTATTATCAAGTATATATATATTTTACTATAATGGACAATCAATCATATTCTAGCCAATATGCATGTTATCTTTGGATATACAATCATATTTACCAAATATGTTGATAAAGTCCTTTTAATGTCATTAATTATAAGCAATGGTCCACCTTTGGGTGACCTCCTAGCGTTATAATTAATGTTCTCAATTGTTCGGTTCAACCATTATGTCATTATAGCATTATATCATAATGAACAATTGAACAAATCACAATTAAATGCTTAATATTTTTTTCAAGTTAGGTCACTTTGGTGATGAATAAGCTTTCCATGCAATAAACATTTAATTGGACAATTATCATATATGAAAATTTTAATTCAGTTAGTTTGGTCACTTTGGTAACTAACAAACTGTTCTAAAATTCCATAATGTCATGTATTATAATCAACATATAATAGGAAAATTTAATTCCAAACATTATATAATATAAAATATTCAATGTACCAAAGAAATACATAATATGGCACAAAATTATCTTATGCATAGCAAACATAGACACAACTTTTATGCATATAAGTCTAAATTAATTAATTGATTCTTTCATTAATTAATTTAAATTATCAATTAAGTAAAGTATGAGTTATGACATTAATTAATTTAAATTATCAATTAAGTAAATTATGAGTTATGACCCAAAATAAAAATACCTTAAATAGGATCAAAACTCATAAAAATTTTTAAATAAAAAAAGTCTAGCGAGCGCTTGCTGCCACTGCCAACCAGCGATGTTGATCTGATGTGAGATGCGTGCATTGCACAAGCCTCATCTTCTTCACCGATGCTCATTGGTTGCGTTGTTGGGGTTTTTTTTAAAATAACTTCTTTCTTTCATGGAGTCTTCTCCATACTACAAAACATCCCAACGTCATTCTTCCTAATGTTTTTTTATCATACCACAGAAACACATCCTCAATATTTGTTTAAGACAATCATAGTAATAACCAACGAAATAAACCCATGGATTTGCTCACTCTAGACCATCCCTCTATATGTTGTTTCGTTCCATCCATAGATATTATCTTTCAGTTAAGCAGTGAGAATGGGTTTGCAAAACCTTAAAAACATTGATTCTATTAACAATCGAAAATCACTTTTCCATTCCATACAAACCGAAAGTTTGTATCATGTTTATGTTCTGTATTTCTTTCATGGCACTGTATCTAAGAAAGGTATGCCATTACAAATACGGACAAACATTATAATCACAGAGGATGGCCTTCAAAACTAAAACTTTACGATTTTGAAGATTTTCAATTCTCTCTACTATCCATAACCATACAAAACATACAGAATCATTCATGATGGTTTTGATGATTTTCGATTCTCTCTACTATCCATAACCATATAAAACCTATGAAATCATTCATGACGCTAGAGCACAAATAATGCTTCAACCTTGCTCTGATACCAATTGTAAAACAATTAATGGATCGATTAAGTTTGACGTACCTGTATCCATTATGTTTTGTAAGATGTCGATGTTCCTGATACAAGTTTATTTCCTATCTTCCTTTCTTTCTGTAATGTGTTTCTTCAATGGTTCATAATGATTGAGATTCATTACATAAGTTTTTGTTTTTAAAACTTATGTACTCATTTACCAACCATCATATTGGTTCACCAACCATCATGATGCTTCAGGTATGAAAGAGAGAGCGAAAGGGTCCATTTGAGTTCCATCATTTAATACCCAATAACTATTATCTTGAGTGCTTTTCATGAGACTAAAATATATAAGTCACATAGGACATTAAATAGTCTACCAGTTTAATTTTCCTTTTTTATAACTGCAATTTTTTACGCTCCCCTAATGTTAATGAAATTTGAGGTTAACTGTACTTTCTTTGCATTAGTTTCTTTAAATTTGGAGTAAATGACTGTATGGTAACAACGAGGACTTGTAAAGCAACGTCACAGGGGGTCTAGCCACCATAAGTACAATAACAACTAGGACCTCTAAAGCAATGTCTCAGGGGGTCTAGCCACCATAACATAAGTACGAGGTTTTTAATTCAGAATTTAATTTATTTAGATATGGTTGAACCTATTGAACATATATTTACAAATTTACCCAGTTAGCACACTCATCCGACTTCTGCCCCTTGTTTTAAGAACTTATGCAAAGCTTGTCCACCTTCAATCTATAGTTATTGTCTAACAATGGCGCAAAATTTCCCAGGCAAATACCTTCCAATAAATAAAAATGGTCAACAAAAGTTTGATCTGGTTAATCATCCTTGGTCATTTGAGAAATGTACCTGTTTGCAAAGTCTATCGACACCCACTTTCTGGAAGAAAAACTAGGACAAAAAGAAACATCATATGGTGCACAGTACAGTATCGAGCTCGATCAGTCAGTTTTATCAGTCAACAAAACAAAATGGAATCTTTCTTTTCTTTCTTATCGGGAATCGTGCTGCAAGACTTTTTGAATCTTTTTCCGACAATAACTTTTGATTCGGGTCCCACTGGCAGGTGCCAATATTCTTCGAAACCTATACCTTTGACCATTATTTCGCAGAAACTGCCCTACATAGGAAACCTATATAAATAATCCCAATATCAAAACCTGGGGAGTATATCCAACAAGCTGTTAGTAACTTTGAAGGAACAGCTACATATTGCTATCTATACTAATTGGCTTGCTTTAATTTACATGGCTTTTAAGTCTAAGAATGCATCTTTTGCAGTTTCTTCATCTTCTTCTAGTCCTAGATGGAAGTATGATGTCTTTCTTAGCTTTAGAGGTGAAGATACCCACAAAAACTTTGTCAGTCATTTGTATAATGCTTTACGTCAAAAAGGGATCGTCACTTTCAAGGATGATCGAGAGCTCGAGAGAGGCAAAAACATTTCGGAAGACATCATCAGAGGAATTGAGAACTCGAGATTTGCGGTCATTGTTTTTTCCCAAAACTATGTTGATTCCGCTTGGTGCTTGGACGAACTGGCAACGATTTTCAGGTGCGTGAAACAAGATCAGGCTCAAACTGTTCTGCCTGTTTTTTATGACGTGAAACCATTCGAGGTTGAGAATCAAAGTAGTAGATTTCGAAATGCCTTCACTGAGCATGAACTTACTTTTAGAGACAACATCAAGCAAGTGGAGAGTTGGAGAGTTGCAATGGCCGGAATTGCCAATATTTCAGGCTGGGATTTGTGTGAGAGATATGCAATTCCTTAGAGCAAGCTTTTCATAAGCTTTTTGATATTACTATAACCCAGTAGCCAGTGATATCTTCTTCCTTCCTTCCTTTCTTGATCTCTAGTTTAAGGCCAGCGCTAGAGTCATTTTCCAAATACACTTGTTAAGGCTAAGAAGGGTGTTTAGAATAGTATGAATTCAATTCCATTCAAGTATTAGGAAACAGGAAAAAAAAAGGATGGGATCGGAATTGAATTATGGATTAGGATTTCAATTCTTCTTTTAAACGTTGAAAATATCCTTTTAATAATACCTATCTAATCCTACCATATATCTCTTCACTTCAAGCAGCCCCTCCCATCTCAAACAACCCATCTCACCAAGAAATGGAACAACACCTTCTCCACAAATCAACACCTCCTACCATATCCAAGTTTTCCCTTTTTCTTGTTCATGGGTGTTTTTTCCTTTTTCATTTTTTGTCTATGGTCATTGTTCTCTTTTAAATCCATTGTTTGATTTAGCTTCTCCTTTTATTTTCCTATCTTGTCTACATTCTATTACATTTCTCGAATTTTTTGTATATATTTAGATTTTTTGTTTGTTTATTTTCGGCTACATTTTAAATGAATTTTGTTCTTTTTGAGATCTTAAGGGAGAAATATGTTGTACTAGGAAGGTAGAATATTGTGATGTATAACTTGAGAGAATTGGGTTTATAGATTTATATGTATCAATTACCTAAGAAGTGAGACCATGAAAAGAAGGGGGAAAAAACAAAAAAAAAATAACACAAGAGAAAACGAAGACTAAGCAATGAATTGAAAGATTATCAGGAGGTTGAATCAATTTCTTCGTTCTTATGCAAAGGGACCATTGAATTTTGCATTTAATAAGATTATGTTTTCGTCAAAGGTAAAAATATCATATGAAATAATTAAATTCATTTTGATTGTGTTTCAAACAGTGTAATTAAATTTAATTCTAATATTACTGAGTTTATTCCAAACAATGTAAATTGAATTCAATTCAATTTTATTAATGTAATTGAACCTAATTCGTTAATGAATCCAATTCGTTAATGTAGTTGAGAGCTTTGTAGAGAGAGGGAAATCAATATCATTGACTTATAATTTTTAAGAAACCAAAATAGTTGAATACATGTACACTTTAGAGTATTTGAACCACCAAGCTTTTCTCCTAAGCTTAAATTTTTATGACTACGAGTTTCTGATTGAGGCATATAATATCTGGAACGAGAAGTTAATTCTAGTTTCCGTAATACTCCTACTCCCAAATATCTGAACTGACGTGTTCTCATAACTTAAACTTTTTAGGGATGAAACAAAGTTTATCCAAGACATTGTTGAAGAGATATTAAGCAAATTGAGAAAATCAAGTAGCAGATTCTCTAGCCTGGCCAAGGATTTTGTTGGAATGGATTCACGTCTGAAGAAACTAACTTCATTCTTAGATGTTGGGAGGAAGGATGATGTTCGCATTGTTGGGATCTGGGGAATGGGAGGAATTGGGAAGACAACTATTGCTAGAATTACCTTCGAGAAACTGTCTCACCAATTTGAATGTAGCTGCTTTCTTCCAAATATAAGGGAAACTAATGAAAATCATGGACTTGCTCATTTACAGGAAAAGCTTCTTCATCAAACCTTGTTGGACAGGAACTTGAGAATATGGGATATCTATGAAGGAATGGATGAGATCAGGCACAAACTATGCTCAAGAAGGGTCTTAGTTGTTCTTGATGATATAGATCAATGGGAAGAATTAAAATCATTAGCAGGAACAAGTGAATGTTTTGGCAGTGGAAGTAGGATAATCATAACAACTAGAGATGAGCATTTATTGATATGCCATGGCGTTGAAGAAATATATAGGGCTGAGATGTTGAATGATGAAGAACCAATCCAGCTTCTGCGCTTTAAAGCTTTTAAGAACTGTTGCCCCACAGAAAAGCATTTGGAGCTGTGCCAAGACGTCGTTGTTGGTTTATGCCCTACAGTCAATCGCTTTGGTTGTAGTTTAGTGACAAATTATCTAAAAGGCATATTTATCTTGTACATGTTTAGATGTATATGATAAAGTCCATGGAATAATTATACATTGCAAATGAAATTATA
>JANSVA010056242.1:0-12691 GCA_025504915.1 Erythroxylum reticulatum | reverse complement strand
AATTAAGAATAAAAGAAAATACTTATGTGGGGGAAGGGGTATTGCTGGAAATTGCTTGTGTTTTGGAGACGGAGACGAGAAATTTCTGTACCACAGTTATGAGAGGTACAAAAAATTTCTGTCCCCGTACTCCGGAGACGGGACAAAAATAGGTGGAGATAGCAAGCAAACGCTACGGAGTACGAGACTTTTGCGTCTCCGTCTACTGTCCCCATCCATGGGGACAGTAACCAAACATTACCATTGGGTGTCATGTACTCCTATTAGAGGATATGTCAGGAATCAATTTCCCTAGACTCGTAGTGTAATCGGTTTGTTCCCTTCAACAACAAAAAAAGTAATCTTTTTCTTAAAATTTAAATTATTATATTTGATTCGTTTTTTTGAGTAGTTAGAAAAGTAAAAACTTTCCTAATTTAAGGAAAGTAGTAGCACTTTCTCAGGATTCTAAATCCCAAAACCCCTTTTCGTATTTAGATTACTTTCTTTAGGAATTTAATTTAAAAATTATACTGACCAATTTAACTCTTCGGTCTCTCTCAATTTACGACTATAAAATATATAAATTTCAAATAAATTTTGATTTAATAATTGAAAATATATAAAATTAAATTTTAGTTTATAAATAATAATATTTAAATTATTTGTTTTTTAAAAATATTTTATTAATAAATATTATATAAAATATTTAAATATATTTAAATAAAAATATTTTTGTAAGTTTTATTTAATTTATAATTATTATTAGTAATAAGTATATTTATTATGATTTTAAAAACAAAACAAAAAATTCACAATAATTATAAAAGTTGAAATAGATAAATTAACTAATTAAAAAACTTTTTAAAAAAGGGGGGGAAGAGGGAGCAAAATTTTAAATTTTTTTTAAAATTTTGCAAAAAAGTTCCTCTATTTTTTAAATTTTTTAATATCGGCCGGTATTTGAATTTTGAATATTTTTTCTCTTCAGGTTCATATTTTTCCTTATTTAACAATTTTAATTTTTATTCGGTTTGTAGGGATATAATTGAAAACACAAGTCAAAATTAAGTTACATTCCATAAAATACTGTTGCATACCAAACACTATAATAAGAATCCACAAAACTTTACTATTAGAATTCTTATAAGTATCCAAACATATGAATATCTTTACTTTTCATAGATTTATTTTTCAATGAATCATATTCCAAATTCATTTTATTTTCCCGTCAACCAAATGTTTTCTAGGTTTTGGACAAGTAAAAATAATAATAAAAGGATTCATAATATACAAATAGGTAAACTTTAAAAGCATGTTTTTATTGTTAATATTTTGATATTTATACATAAGTAATTGAACTCATAAATACACATACGTATCAAATTCCTAAATGATTATAACAACAGCTAATAATATCTTGCAATATTAACAATAATAAAATTACTAAAAATAGTAGGCAGTAACAACATCGAACAATAATATCATATTACAAAATATCAAGAGAATTGTACTAATAAGCACGTAGATGATCATGAAAAACAATTTCTCCATACATTTCCATATGTAAAATCATTAATAATAATATCAATATCAATATTATTCAACATATCCTTCTTGATACATAAAATAGCTAAATTATTCAATTTTTCTTATGAAATTAATGACCTCAAATAAGTTTTCAAAATGTTAACTTTGAAAAACTTATCTCAGTTGATGTTACATATATGTACAATCAATAGAATTTGATAAGCAATTGAAACATTTGGATAACAATCTACAGCTTCAACAAATTCAAGAATTTCAATTGATGATATTAACTCATTTGGCAAAGTTATTTGCAACACTTTTAATTCATAAAAAAATCATCTAAATTCTCATCCAACATATTATCATAAGAAAACAGTTGTAAAATTGGTGCAACATCCTTTTAGTTCATTATCATCCAATGATCTTAATTTCTTGAAATCGAATAAAAATTAAAATACTTTTAAATGTCGTCAATATTCAAATATATTCTTCAACGAAGCAATTAACATATCCACAACACTAAAAAGTAACTACCTCTAAAAGAATCCTCAACTGATTGTATTTCTCTATTATGAACATTTTCATCAAATTATCCTTTCCTAATAATACAACATCTAGTTAGAAATGTAGGCTCTACATTCATCTGATGCGCTAGACTTTTGGCAATATATGTACAAGAGATAAATTCTGTTTCTATATTTCTCAAAAAACACCATCACACTTCTTAATTTCTCTGTGGTAGCGTCAACGCACATAGATTTAGATTGCAACTTTTTGCTCACCATGTTAATAGAGAATGAAAATATCATACCAAAAACTATACCAAATAAAAACTCAAAACTCTCAAGTATGCTAAACAAACTTTTTACTTCAATCTTTGACTTGACGTTATCATAAAATCTAGATAATTCCATCAAAGCAAATCTTACTTGAGGATTTTGAAATCTAATAACTTTAACACTTTTTTTCAACTCTCCTAACGAGTGTTAGGCAATGATTTCATGTTAAGCCCAAAATATTGTCAAATAAAACCTTCCACTTTTTACGAGAATTTGAAAATAATGCATATATGTATTGCACAACTACAAAAAATGAAACGACTTTAACACAAGAATGCCCTATATCACTAAGAGTAAGATTGAGATAATGACATGCACATGACATATATAATAATCTCGAATTTACTTCAAGTAATCACTTTTGAACCCCTCAGTGTTTTCCCTTCATATTAGAACCATTTTCATAACCTTGACCCTTCATGTTATAGACACAAGATCAAGATACTTAAATGCATTAAATATTCATTGCAAAGTCCCAATCTCCTCATACTATAGACATTAAGATTAAAAAACTTAATTCAATAATTCATTGAAAAGTTTCAATCCAAATGTGTTATCTACCTTCAAGAACTCTAAAAAGTACTCCTCTACTTTTATTTTTCTATTTAACACATTCATACATTATGCTGTCAGGCTCATTTGTTTTTTATGACTCAAATCTGGAGTACAATCAAGAATAATAAAAAGTATGTCGTCTCTTTGATGATCCTTATGACAGAATTTCTAACACTATGGGCCAGATAAATCAACTTATTTTGAATTTTGTGATCAAGATAGTGAATTTGATGATTTTGAATGCATCTAACAATATGATCTTGCATTATTACATCAAATTTCTTATTGCAAATCTTTATGAATTGTTTGAATTTGGGTCAATCTTACTGTTAATTCATTTTAAGGTCTTATATTAGTCATATGCTCATCACTATTCTCTTGTTCTTTGAGTCTCTCACTAAGATGTTTCAATCTTAAAATCCATCATTTGATAATGCACTTTGTTTGGTATTAGATTTGAACTTGCTAATTCACTTTGTTTGGTATTAGATTTGAACAACTTATAATAAAAACAATATACTTTATTTATATATTTAAAGCAAATCAACCATTTTCTATCGTTAATCTCTCCATTATTCAATTTTCTAGAATAATAAGAATACGGAAATGTCGAGAGATATTGTTTAAAGGAAGCATATAATTCGATTTTCTTACAAGCCTTTTTTTCAACTAAAATGTTTCTTATTTTATTATCAAAATTATTCCAATTTTTATGATCATAAAGATGAATCTCATCACTTAAATTACTAACATCCTCATGAATATGAATCTCATCACTTAAATTTTCTTTATGTTATTCAAAATTACCTTCACTTAATTCTTTAGGATTCTCCTAGAAAAGTCTATTTTTTAAATAAATTTATTAATAAATCCTGTTTAGGATTCTATTAATTGTTTTACTTTTTTTTTCCCTTTTTCACTCCAGATAAAAGCTTTTTAAGCAATATCATATAAAACAATTATAACACAATTGAATTAGAAAAAGAAAAAAAGCATCTGTATAGAACTAGAAGGAGATAGGTATATTAAAGCAACAATATCTCAACCATATATTACAAAGATATGTCAATGTAATTATATATCTATAATAGAGGAAAACAACAAAGAGAAAATTTTAATATCATATATAAAAATAAAAAAGAGTAATTTACTACGATATCTGTGAAATGGAGTAATAATCAAAGGGATAGTGTATTCATTCTCGATAGATGTCATTCATCGAATTAGAAATCCTGCAGTGCATGGAAAAAATGAAGCATCAAACACAACATGTCTTGAGATGTATATTTTCCCTGAGGAACTAAGACACTTGGATCCCTTATGTTGAGGAGCAGGTCCAAGATAAACACATTTCTGATTGTGGAATTGGAACTTATGCTCATTGTATAGACAAGGGTAACATGCACATCCAAAAGGCTGTAGAGTTTTATAATCAAGTTCGATGTCGTAAAGTTGAAGCAGAGGAGTTAATCCTTTAAGCATAGGTATTGGTAGCCGGTTGATGAGATATATAGCCATTTGAAAGGCATCTACCCAGTATATGAGGGGTAACTGAGCTTGAGCTAGTAATGTTAAACCTATCTCAACAACAAGTCGATGTTTATGTTCTGCTCTCCCATTCTCTGCAGAAGTATAAGGGCAGGTGAACCTCATTCCAATTCCTGCTGCTTGTGTAATACTCACAAAGGGTTTGTATTCAGTTTCATTATCACATTGTATGGTTTTGAAAAAAACTAACAGCGTTATAATGTCATCAATTTTCGGTTAATTTAGGGTAAAATTTTGAGATTTTGTAAATGTTAGGGTTTAGTTTGTACTCTCCGAAACTTTACGATTAAATTTGTCAGAAGATGTAAATGTTAGGGCTAAAAATGACCATTTTTCCTGTGTGTATATTTATAAACAAAAAAAGTTTGGTGCCATTTGTGTTGGTCGTACTAAAAACAATTTGGTTTCCATTTGTGTTAATATATAGGGAAAATTTTGGTTGCTCATGTGTGTGTGTATATATATATATATATGATAGGTTTAGGGTTTAAGAATTTGACAATTACCATATAATAGAAAGTTTTAAATGGAATTAGACATTTGAAATTCATAGTTGTTTTGATTTCTTTCTAGGTTAGTGGCTTCCCCATGAATATTATATGCTGAGAAATTGAAGGACTTATACCTAAAACAAAAGGAAGAGATCAATTCACTAATGCAATCTTGTTTCATGATGCAATGAATTCTTAGCTTTAAGATCTATTGAAGCAATAAGGTTTAGAGTTAAAGCAAACAAAACAAAAGCAAACAAAATAGATCATTCCAAAACTCTAGAGGCACATCACTTTTCTTACAGGGCAACTGAAATACCTAGTTGATGATCTTGCTAAGGTACTAAAAGTAACTCATCCTTAGTCAGCGTTATAGCAAACCATCCTAAGTTTTCCATATCTAAGTTATGTTGGGTTTTTAGATTAATTACTTCCCTTATGGGAAGCCTTATTTTCTTTCTTTTACAAGAGATACTTTCTATCTTTTGTATGTACTCCATGATTAGACCAAAGATTTGAAATTATGCATCCTGTTTTTGTTGGTTTATGTCCTACAGTCAATTATTATGTTATAGTGTAATGATATAATTATTTAAATACATTCTTTATATTATAAATATTTAGATGTATCTGATAAAAATTTATAGGCAAATATACATTACAATTAAAATTATGAGGAGATCATAATTATGAAATTTATATTATATTTATGTATTATCTCTAAATTATTTTTAGTTATTATTTTTTTGAGACTGGACATTTATAGAATATAAAACGACTAAAAACGTTATGTTTCTTTCTTATGAAGGAAGTAGTCGATCTCAATTTATGAGTGCTTGTTAGAAAATAAGTTCACAGAACTAACTCGATATGAGAAATCTATTTAAAACGTTACTTGTATGTCTATAGAAATTTTCATTGTGATGATTGTATAAGTAATCATTTGACTTCAATTTTCCAAAGTTATCTTCTCTAGAGACCGTCATATTTTAATGCTACTTATAACTTGTTCTCGTCAATAATAGCCCAGCCCATAGTCATTAGATATAACATTAACTATATAGAGGTAGTTAAGTGATTGATATAGGATTCATCACCTTAAAATAATTAGAGAGAATGTTCTATTATTTTCAATTAGTATTGATTTGAGAAATCTTTGGTCAAGGTAGAATAACACTTAGAAAATAGTTTTCAAATGTCGTTAATTGAATCAATTACTAATGATAGAGAACTATCATAATTATACTCAACTATAGTAAACATTAATTTCATGCTTTGTATCTAATTGGAACGTTATGTGATGAAAAGATTGGATTATACAAAAAATCATGTATGAAAAGATTAGTAAAAATCACATTGATATTTCTAAATATTTGGATGGCCATGATGCGATGTTAGATGTCATTTCTGATCAATGGATATAAATTATTTAATTAGAGAATTAAAGATAGATATTCCTAAATATGATTTAGGGTTAAAATTTATATTTATTACCAATGTATTTGGGAACCTAATGTGTCATACACAAAGAAAGGGTTGAAGGGAAAAAAAGTGTTTAATCAAGTTGGATTTGATTATCAAACCTAATGTGTCATATACAAAGAAAGGGTTGAAGGAAAGAGGTGCTTTAATCAAGTTAAACTTGATTATAAGATTTGATAAACTTTAAATCAATATAAGATAAGTGATCTTATTAAGTCGAACTGGTATTTAATTAGAAATACTTGTAATTAAGATTAAAATTAAAATTTAATTGAAATTAGAATTAGAATTTTATTTTAATTAAATTTTTGAAAGGTTCAAAACCTATTATAAATAAACTTAATTAAGATTAAGGAAGCTAGTACTTATTAATTAACCATCTCTACAAAAATTGTAGAGTTCTCTTAACTCATTCATTGGATATCATTAGAGTTCGGTTATTTGTGCTACTATGATGATAAAATGAACCAATTTCAAAAACAATTTAAAGAATACGATCAAGCTTTAGAGAAGGTACGAATTATGATTCATAATTTATTATATTTTATATATTAACTATGTTATGGAATTTAAGTAATTTTGACTTTCGAAAAATTAAAAAGAAAAAATTTCATAATTACTCAAATGTGAATAAATATTAAATGGATATGTTAGACCTTATAAGTCAAATGGGAGATGAAACTTCTTCCTCTCTTAAGCATCAACTGCTGATTAAATCTTACTATTGAACTTACAATGTATTCAGAAAATCAAAGCCTTGAATAGGCAAATACATCAACAAGAAAAACATGACAAAAAACCCACATGTTTCCTTGACTAATAGAATCTTATTTTAGCTCTAACCCTATCTCATTTATTCATGAAGTGATCACATTCCTAAAGATTAAGATAACACATAACAGGATAAAAAACAACTTTACAATAAAATATCTGACATTCTCTCCCTTGAACTAATGTGTTCAAACATTTAATTTATCAAGTATAATTGAATTTGGCTTTTCCAAATGGCAGACACCAAGCAATTTCTTGAGCCAAACAAATGACACCATTTTGAGGGATTTGGTGAATATATTAGCAACTTGGTCTTCACTTCTGTAGTATATCAGATTTAATTACTCCTTCTCTAGTAATATCTCTTAGAAAATGAAACTTTACATCAATGTGCTTGCTTCTCCCACGCAAAATTGGATTATTGGATAACTTTATAGCTAAATTTTTATCACAGTAAATTGTCATTGCTTCTTGTTATTTGAGACGCAACTTAACTAAAATATTCCTTAGCCAAATTGCTTGAGAAGCACCTGAAGTGGCAGTTATAAATTTAGCTTTAGTTATTGATAAGGTGACAATTGGTCACTTCTTTGATTACCATGAGACTGCACCTGCACTTAACATAAAAACATAACTCAAAGTACTTTTTCAATCATCAAAATCTCCAACATAATCACTATCAGAGAACCCAATCAAATATGACTTTTCTCCCTTTTTATAGAACAACCTAAATTCAAATACCAAAGGATTTATTTTATAGCTACAAGATGCAATTCTTTTGGACTCTCCATGTATCTGCTAATCAAGCTTAGTGCATGTATGATAGCTGACCTTATTGTTGTCAAATACCTCAAACTTCCAACAATTTGTTTAAAGAGAGTGCCATTAATCCTCCTTCCTTCAAGTTATTTTGTAAGCTTCAATCCAACATTTGATGGTGTCGTGATAGGATTGTAATTGCTCATTTGAAGCTTATCTAAAATTTCTTGTACATACTTTTTTTGACAAATAAATATTATACCAACAGATTGCATTACTTCTATGCCAAGAAAATAATATAATAACCTCAGATCAGACATTTTAAAGTCAAGCATCATTGATCTTTTAAAATTCTCAAACATAACTTTATCATTTCCCGTGTAAATTAAATCATTTTGTATAAAGAGTATGCTCATATAGGCATTTTTGAAGATCTTCCTTTCAAAAGTAAGAATCTATACAACTATATCAAGCTTTAAGTGCTTGTTTTAGTTCATATAATGCCTCTTTTAATTTGTAAACTTTCTACTCTATACGAATTTTAACATAGCTAGAAGGTTGTTCAACAAATTCCCATTCTTCAATAAATTTTCGTTCTTGTAAGTCTCCATGAAGAAATTCTAATTTTACAACTAATTAATAGATGGGCCATGACCTTTGAGTGGCCAATGCAATCACCAATCTAACTGTATATATCTCGCAATAGGAGCAAAAATTTCCTTGTAATCTATACCAAACTCTTATTTGTAACCCTTTGCCACCAATCATGCCTTATACCTGTCAATTTCCCCATTCTCCTTTAGCTTGTTTTTTAGGCCCATTTAAGATCAATCTTTTTTAACCCTTCTGGAAGATCAATGAATTCCTATGTATCAATTTTTTCAATGGTTGCATTCTCATCATCCATTACTTTAAGTCATTATGCATCTTTGATGACACTTTCAAAATTTGTTAGATCACAATATGAAAATAAAGCAAGATGAGTAAGAGAATCAATTCAATTTATTCTAATTAACTTATAATTTGACATCCATGTTGGCCTTCTTTGAACACGATGAGATCAAGAGTAGCTACTGCTTCAGTTTATTAATCTATTGTTGGTGTAATTTTATAATTTTCAAGGTTATCATATTGAGGATTTTCAAGTCCTGCAATTGCTGAGATAGTGTGTTGTTGGCGCTAAATCACTTCTTTACCATTTTCTTCATCAAAGCTTGATAAAATTTGGCCTCCAATATATTTTTTATTCCATGGACAGAACTGATTTTCATCAAAAATAACATCCTAACTTATGAGAATTTTGTGAGTGCTAAGATTATAAAGCTTGTAAGCTTTTGATTGATCACTAATACTAAGAAAAATGCATTTCTCTCCTATGTCATCTAGTTTCTTTCTTTTTTCATATGGAACAAGGGCATATTCGATGCACCCAAAAATTCTAAAATGATCTACAGCTAGTTGTTGTCCGCTCCATGCTTCCTTTAGAGTCATGTTTTGAACTGCAAATGTAGGACTTCTGTTCATAATGTGAATGCTCCAATTGATTGCTTCAGGCCAAAAGGTTTTAAGAGCTCCATTACTTGTCAAAAGACTTCACACCATGTTCATAATAGTGTATTTTTCCTCTTACAAACTCCATGTTGTTTAGGCGAATAAGTTGTTGTAAGTTGCCTTTTAATTCCATTAAGTTGACAAAATTTTGCCAAATCATTAGTGTTATATTCTCCCCCACAATTTGAATAGAGGGTTTTTATTGGGTTGCCAACATCTTTCTCAACAAGTGCTTTAAAACTTTCAAAAGCACACGAGGCATTAGATTTTTCCTGTAAAAAAATACACCCAAAATTTTCAAGTATAATCAGGAATTTAGGTAATTACGTAGCTTTTTCCTTCATTCGAAATTGGTGTTATGAGCCCGCAAATGTCAAAATGAACAAGTTCTAGTGCCTTCTTTGCTCTCTATGATTTTCCTTATGGAAATGAGTTTCAGTGTTGTCAATTTCCTAATAACACATTCTTCACAAATTTGAGAGGGAGGTGAAATTTAAGGAAGACCAATCACCATATTCTTTTGCTGTAGGGTCTTTAATCCACCAAAATTAAGATGCCCATAACGAAAATGCTACGACCAAGCTTCATCTCCTTGTTTAATTAATGGAAATGATTGTTGCATATTATTTAGATAGAGAGGGAACATTCTATTCACAATCATTTTAACTTGAGCAATTAAGCCCAAATTGTCATCATGAATGCTATATACTCCATTTTTAATGACAATCTTATACCCTTTCTTTTGTAGTTGGCCAAGACTTAGAAGATTAGTCTTCAAATCTGGAATATAAAGAACATTAGAGATGGTTTGAACATCATCCCTTGTAGTTTGGATCATTACTTACACTTTTCCCATAATTGAAACTTTATAGTTGTCTCCAAACTTTACAGAGTCTCGATAAGATTCATCTAGAGTGGAGAAAGCTGACTTGTTTCCACACATATGGTTATTGCATCCAATAACTAAGTACCACAAATGCTGGTGAATTTCCTCCTTCACTATAAAGAGATTTCTTCTTCATTTTTTGCAAAATTAGACTGCCTTCCAACATCTTTTTTTAGGTTAGTTTGACATTCTGATTTATAGTGGCCATACCTGCGACATCTATAGCATTTAACTTTTAATTTGTCTGCTAACTTTGGCTTGGAGTGACTTGAATGAGTGTTGTCATGGCTTCTTCCTCTTCCTTGACAACTGGGAGAATTTTCTTCAGATTTCTAGTGTGAATGATTTCCACCATCATTATTGTTGCCTCTACCGCTTCCTCTTCCACAACCACCACCTCTTGATGTGAAAGAGAGATTGCCAGATGAGATTTGAAAGGCTTGCTCCTCCTTATCTTGTCGATTTATTTTCTGCTCTTGAACCAACAATGAACTTTGCAATTTGTCAATTGAAAGTTCCTCAATATTACTAGATTCTTCAATTGAACAAACAACATAATTGAATTTTGATGTCATGGTTCAAAGAATCTTCTCAATTATTGTGACATCTTCCAACTTTTTGCCATGAATTTGCGTTTTATTTGCTATTGCCATAATCCTTAAGAAGCAATCTAAAATTGATTCTCCGATCTTCATCTTTAAAGTCTCAAAATCAGTGCTTGCAATTGTGCCCTTTTTGCCTTTGAAGTTTCTTGATACTTCTTCGTAGAATCCCAAATATGCTTAGAAATGTCTTTACAAAGAATAGTTTCCAAGATTGAACGATCAATTGTTTGGAAAAGACAATTTTTTGCTTTGAGATTTTTCAAATTCAACGCTTCTTATTCTGTCTTTTGAGCATCTTTAGGGACAACACCTTCTACTAGTTCTACTACTCTAGAAACAACAATTGCCCAATATTCTTTGGACCTCAAGAAATTCTTCATAAATATGCTCTAGTGGTGATAATGACCATCAAAATGTGGTTCGGTTAGTTGCACAAATTAGATTCTGTAGCTATTATTGTGAAATACACTTTTATTTCTCTCTTGCTTTGCATGTTTCACTCTACAATCTCTCACAATCTTAACCAATGTTTTAAAAACCAGACCGAACATCAAACTGGTCGAAGGAAAGGTTTAAGGTTTAGAGGTTCAACCAGAAGTGAACCACTAAAAAACTAGTATATAATAAATAAGAAGTAAAACTTATAAGAATAAGTAAAAGTAAAAATATTTTATTCAAATAAAAATACACCAATGTCTATTATTATATAATGAATTAATAATAAATAAATATAAGTCTAATATAAATATTAAAATAATAATAAAAATCAAAATTGTATTTCTGAAGGAGGTTGTGTCTCATCATCTTCAAAAGTTCCAAATTCTCCAACGCTATTTAAAGATTCATAAGCTATGCTTTCATCTAAAGTATTTGCATCAACTTCTTCTACTATATTAAAATAAATTATAAATTAGTAATGTATGAAAATTTTCTCAATTACAAACTTGTAATACAATATAATTTTAACTTAAATATGATCAAAATAAGATATGAACTGATCATCAGTAGATGCTTTTAATTCATTCATTGTGACAAATACATTTTTTTCATAAATCGTTTTGACAAGGCTTTAGTCTATTTAAATTTTTATAGTCAAATTTGAACAGTTTGCAAATGTTAGAATTCATTTAAATGCCTCAAAATATTAGAAATTAACTTGTAATTTTATGAAACATTAGTTAAATTTGCACTTTTTGCCTATAGAAGAAATATTGACCAAGATCTAGAGTTTGGCATTAATACATGTATAACTAACCAGGTATGTATATTTCTTTCATATTTATTTATAAGCAACGAATATTTTATGAAAGTATAATTAAGATAATAATTCGGAGTTTAATATGGTTATGTTTGTAAGTGTCATCAGTGTACTTCAAAATGAGTATTGGTGGTGGTGTTGCGTGTAACTGGAAGTAAGAGAGATAATGATTTTCAGTTCAAATAAAACAGAAGATGTTGAGAAGTATGTGACTTGAGCATTTCGTAGGTGGCAATACGATTTATATAATATTTCTAGCAAAATTATGATATTAATGTAATAAAATTATATTATGTTTATAGGCACTTATATTGTAATAAGTGATGACGTCATTTGGTCTTGAATGTGATCATAACATAGTTCTCTTCTTCCTCCCTTATTTAGGAAGACAAAGCATCCAAAAAGAAATAAATATTATAAACCAATAATTTTGATGA
>JANSVA010056231.1:0-12691 GCA_025504915.1 Erythroxylum reticulatum | reverse complement strand
GAGTTGCATCGTCTTAAGTTGACTTTGCTTCATCTTAAGAGTTGCATCGTCTTAAGTTGACTTTGCTTCATCTTAAGAGTTGCATCGTCTTAAGTTGACCCCACTTTGTCTTAAGAGTTACATCGTCTTAAGTTGACTCTACTTCATCTTAAGTTGACTCGAGTTTCATCTATCTTTTGATTCGTCTGTATTTTATTTCGTCTGTCCTTTTGTTTCGACTGCCCTTTTTGCTTCGTCTGCCTTCTGCTTCATCTGCTTTTTGATTCGTCTGCTTTGCTTCATCTGCTTTGTTTCATCTACATTTATTCGTCTGCTTTTCTCTTCTTCTGCTTTCTAATTCATCTATCTTTTGTTTCATCTACTTTATTTTGTTTGCTTTTCGCTTCGTCTGCTTTCTTCTTTGTCTGCTTTGTGTTTCGTCTACTTTTTGCTTCGTCTGCTTTCTGCTTCATCTGCTTTCTGATTCATCTATCTTTTGTTTCGTCTGCCCTTTTCGCTTCGTTTTTCTTCTTATTTCATCTGCTTTTTGCTTCATCTGCCTTCTTTTTTCGTCTGCTTTATGCTTCGTCTACTTTTTGCTTCGTCTGTGTGCTGCTTATGTGACCTAAACTTCTCCTTCTGTACATTAGTCATCTGATGCTATTGCCTGATCCATTTTTTACCCTTCAGACGATAAAATCTATCTTCAAGGCCTTCATAAAAGTTGTAGATCTTGAAATCCTCTTTTGAACCCTTTTAGAATGATCTTGATCTGAAATCCCTAGAGCAAGTTATGCCTTTTGTCCCGAGATAGGTGCAATATAATTGAGTTCAAAACCCTGTTTGTTTTTTTCAATCCATAACTTCGTTATCTGACCTCCAAATGAGGTGAATCCTTTGCCTAGATAAACTAGAGACATAGAGCTATCAAGGAATAGAATTTTTTTTACTCAGCCTCTAAGATGCTCAATATCTATATGGAAGTTGAGCATAAAATGTTTGCTTCATTATAAGAAAGATTTGGAAGATAGGGCCCGACACTACGGTATTAGAAATGACGATGAACTGAGGATGACTAATGAGGGTTAAATAGGAATAACCATGCATGGTATCAAGCACAAGTACACGGTTTATGACTCCGAATTTTTGGGCTCCAAAATTAGAGTCCAACAGCTGTGATATTAGAGCAAGAAGAGGAATCGATGATGGTTAAGGAGGCTTCATTGGATTAAGTTCAATGATTATGATTTCGCAAGAGTTAGGTTCCAAAAACGGTGCCCAACCTTTATTTTATCTGAGCAAGAGTTGGGTTTCGAAAACGGGACCCAACAAGCAGTATTAGGATGGGTGACTTCTTGGGAAGTCCTACGGGACTAATGTCCTAAAGAGGCCTACACGTTGGAAAAGAAAAACCGTGCGGGTGTTTGACATGAAGGCCTTAGCCCAAAGTAGACAATATCTACAAATGGGTGGTCTGGGCTGTTACATAAATAATCCTTATTTGATTAACTAAAATCTCTTCTTAGTTAAAACCTTTAACATTACATTTTTTATTTGTGAATTTCACTAAAGGTTTTTCCTTAATCTAAAGGATTTATGTTGGCCTATCACTAGGTTTGCATGTAACTCCTTCCAATCATGATATATCTATTTACACAAAAGGATTTCTCAATCTCAATAAAATGAAATCAAATAATGAACTAATATTTTGTATATATTAGAATGAGAATATAATGTATAATTGTATTACAATAAATTAATCAATAAAATTTCATTAAATAAAAGATCAGATCATATTGTTTTCACTACTTAGGGTTCATCACACCTAGGCACTAAACAACTTAGTTTCAAACTATATAAAACAAAATCAATGAAAAATATTTAGAAGAACAATTAGAAAAAAGAAATCATAATTCTAAATCTCCTATTTTCTTCTAATGGATCTTCTTGAAATTTTGATTAAATGAAGCTCCCTATCAAATCTTGGGGCGTTTTCTCAATGTTTTCCTTGTCCCTTGCTTATAAGTGTTGCCTTTCTATGTTTATTACAACTCAAAATTACTTTAAAACTTACCATTGACAATTATATGTGACACCAACTTAATAAAACACTAACACAATACAAATGCAAAATTCACATACAATTGATATAGACAAATGGAAAATTCATACACAATTGACATAAATGAAAATTTTATTCACAATTGATATGAAGTTTCATATACATCCCCATACTTTAAAAAAAATATTGTCCTCAATGTGGGAAAAAATAAAAATAAAGATAAATAACACCAAAGAAAAACTTAGAATAAGAAAACTTATAGTGATTGAACTGGTTATGGTTTTGGCGACAAAATATAGAGACACTCTATGCCATAAAGATCTAATATTTTACTCCTTACAAAATAAACATAAAATAATTAAAGTAAAAATAAAATAAAAATATCCTAATTCTTGGGTTGCCTACTAAGCAGTGCTTGGTTAACATCATTAACTTAACGTGCTCTTCAAGTTTACACTCAACTTGGGTCTATTATAAGTAGCTTACTTCCAGCTGTGTTTCCTAATTTCAATTTGTAGCCTGTAAATTACAAATTGTAGGATAATTATAATGAAAATAATTAATTAAATTACAAATGCCTAGAAAGTTTAGTAATATCCTTTTTTTATAACAAATTGTCAGTAAAATAGGGAATGATGAAACTCCTTGAATCTTCTATCAACTCTAGCAATTTATCCTGTAAGATGGTGAATTACTCTTCTTCTTCTGCAATAACCTGCTTCCCCTCTTCTTCTTCTTAATGCGTTTCTTAAAGAAAGATTTCCTTATATTCTTCAAGCTTTATGTCATCTGTCATTTATTACTCTTCCTCTTGCTTTAAGAAATTGACTACATCAATTCTCATGAATGAGCTTCCCTCCTTTAGATTCTGTAATACCTTATTCATATTGAATTTCACTTGTTCATCCCCAAATCCAAAGGATAAGGTTGCCTTTATAGACATCTACCAAAGCTCTTCTAGTGCTCATAAAGAATCTACCAACAATTAGTGGATAAGTTTGATCCTTTCCAAAGTTTAGAACAACGAAATCTATAGGAATGATAAACTTATTCACTTTTATAGGCACATCCTCCACCATGCCAAATAACTTCTTTATTGATTGATTTATCAACTGAATAAGCATAGAAGTTGGCTTTACATTGCCTAACCTCAATTTTCTAAAAAGTAACAAAGGCATAAGATTAATACTTATACCTAAGTTATATAAGCATTTAGAAAGTTCTAAATTATCAACTACATAGGGTATAGTAAAACTCCATGGATATGTCAACTGTGAAGGCATGTGGTTGATAATTAGGGAGCTAAACCTTTCCATTATGGAGATTGTTAAATTATCATCCTAAGTATGCTTGTTTGTAAGATGTCTTTGAGAAACTTTATGTAAGTGGGTATGCTCTTCAAAGCTTCCATAAAGGGCAAGTTACTTTGCAATTTCGTCAACTTTTTTATGAATATTATAAATTTTTTATCCAATTTTTTATTATGAAGTCGTTATGGAAATGGTATTTTTAGTGGATATGGAAGAGGAGGAACATATAGAGATCCTCATTTTTAACTTCATCCTTTTTCTTCTTCTCTTAGTCTTTATAAGGTGGGGTTTAGCTTGTTTTTCTACTGGTTCTTCTAGCTCTTTCCCACTCCCAAGTATGATAACCTTAAAATGCTCTCTTGGATTTCTTCGATATTGCTTGTAAGGCTTCCCACACATCTCGTAGAGAATGCATTAGCTAATTGGCCCACTTATACCTCTAGATTGTGAATGGAAAAGGTATGAGACTTTGCTACTTGCACAAAATTTCCTTCCATACTAGTGAGCTTGTCCAATTTTGAATCCCATGAACTAGAATCATCTTCCTGAAATCTCAGTAGGTGAGTCAATTTTTAAATAAAAATGGGAAATTCATTAATAAAGAATTGAAAGACGTCTACAAAATATATATAGGGGTTGCCCTATTCACAAAACTTTTTGCATTGCTACCTAATCCACAGTATTAAAATAACGTGTATGGAATGTAACAATACAAAGATGGTAGGAGCTTCAAAATACATCTCTCATCATTAGTATTTCATTAATGTTGTTCAATGTCTTAGATATAAGAAGAGGGATAGATTTCTGCTTAACTTCAAACCAACTATCTTTCCAAATGGTTTGTACATATAATCTAATTACTACAAGTTCAAGTAACTTCAGGGGAGGATTTTGAGTAGATAGCCATTATATATCATTAGAGAGTGTATGATCTTGTAATGAACAGTGGCATCTTAATTTAATAACTTCCTAAATACGGTTGTATCACACATGAAGAATAGATGAGCATTCGTTTCTTTCTCTGTTGAAAAAAACGAACATGAAAAATCAACATTTAAGTACTAGATCCTATCAGCTATATTGAGATGATTTTGGATGGCTAGCCAAAGGAGAAAGGAAGTCTTTGGAGGGATGATCTTTTTCCAAATAATTTAAGTAGGTCGATTGTGCCAGAAGAATGTGTCTTGATGGAGCAGATTGGGAGTGTATAGAGGTTGTACATGGATAATGCTTGCAAGGAAATACCAGTTACTTCCACTAATGAAAGTCCATGGTATGAAATGTGATGTTATAGACTATGTGCCCGAATGTTTGACATATCAGCAAGTTAAAGCTGAGCACCAGGTTCCATTTGGTTTATTACATCCTATTTCGATTCCTCAATGGAAATGGGATAACATTACCATAGATTTTGTTACTAAATTCCCTCTCACTCAGAGGAAGCATGACACTATATGGGTGATTGTACATAAGTTCACCAAGTCTACTCACTTTTTGCCTATTCTTCCTGATTATTCATTGGATAGGTTAGCAGATATATATATGAATGAGATAGTAAGGTTGCATGGGGTGCCACTATCTATTATTTCTGATCATGATCCTCGATTTACTTCAAGATTGTAGAAAATTTTGCAAAAGGCTTTGGGTAATCAAGTCAAGTTAAGTACTACTTTCCATCCCCAGACAGTTGGACAATCTAAATGGGTCATCCAAATATTAAAAGATATGCTTCAGGGTATGTGTTAGAATTCTTAGGAAGTTGGGATAATTATCTTGCTATAATGGAGTTCGCTTACAACAACAGTTATCATAATAGTCTTGGCATGGCACCATATGAAGCTCTATATGGTAGGAAGTGTAGAACTCTAGTTTATTGGGCTAAATTGTGTGAAAATAAGATGATTAGGCCTAATATTGTGAAAGATACTGAAGAAAAAGTTAAAGTTATTCAACAAAGATTGAAGGATGCCAATGATAGGTAGAAATCTTATGCTGACCTAAAAAGAAGAGATACTGAGTATTAGGTAGGAGATAAGGTATTACTAAAAGTATCATCATAGAAACACATACTTAAGTTTGGGAAGAAAGGTAAGCTCAGTTCACGATACATCAGTCCTTATGAGATTTTTAAGGGAGTTGGACCGGTAGCTTATCAATTAGCTCTTCCTAGAGAGTTGGCCAAGTTACATGATGTGTTTCATGTTTCGATGTTGAGAAGATATCGGTCAGATGATACATATAAGATTCCTGTGTAAGAAATTCAAGTACAACTGGAATCAACTATGAGGGCTTAGTATCCTAAGTTGTTCTTGTTAAGTACGAATTTCAAGGAAGAAATTCTTTTAAGGGGAAGATAATTGTAAGGCCCCAAAATATACATTAGTTGAAATGTTACATGTGTTGGAGTTATGTAAATATAATGCCTTGGAAAGCAAGTGTATTTACATGTAATTTAATTTTCTTCCATTTACAGTTTTGTAATGAAAGTATTTATTATTAATGAAACAAAAGAGTTTGGTTTTATATGTATAAGCATTATATAACTAGTTATAAGGTACCAAGATTCTTTTGTAAATAATATGCTTATACATGGAGATGTATGGGAAACATGTATATTATTAGAATCTAAATTAATAGATTCACAGTTGAATAATCAAGTTTATCGCTTGGTTATGGATTAGACTGTGGCGTTGCGATTTATCTTCATGTAAGTAAAGGAGTTCACTTCAAGGAAATGATGAGTTTCATATCATGATAGTAGTTGACTATTGATAATGGCACTACAAAGGAATCTGGAATCGAGTATATTTTAAAGAATAAAGTGAGATGTTACTTTAATCTTAAAACATACAGCTTCAGCATTCACTTATTATGGACCACAATCTTGATGAGTGGTGAACTAATATATGTTTCATTATAATTCTTGATATGATCATAATGGATTTTTACAGAGTATTAATCTAGTGTCTGCATGTTGGAATTATTAATTGAAACATGTATCATGGAATATTCACTTAAATAAAGAGTTTATAGTGATATCATCACTTCTAAATGTTTTAAGGAGATTGGTGATTAAACTGGTGCCAGTAGTTTGATGGATTAGCTACCCATCAACTCTTAACACCAAGATGAGATCTTGTGTGTGAATTATCATATAAAGTAAAACGTGAGATCTAGAAAGAAAAACCAACATAAAGACAAAATGGTAATTTTACCCTTTATTGTGTGGATGGCTATAATAAGGTTCAAAATAGGGTTTGCAATTCGACATGAAATATGTGTTCTTATAATATTTAATAATTCAAGAGTTCAACTAATTGTCTTTAGTGGAATGACATTTAGTTAATAAGCTAGAATTAATTATAATAAGATTAAATTAATTCTAGGCTTATTGGAGCTTGAATTTTCTCAGTCCAATAAGATTCCCTACTTGGCTTCAAGGAAGGTTATCAAGCTAAGTAAGAAATAAAATGGAGTTTTTAAAGCCCATGATTGAATGTTGGGCTTACACTAATTAATAGTTAATTAAAAGCCTAAATGTACATTTAGAAACGGGCTAGACTTGGGTTTAATTTGATTAATTAAATTAAAACAAAAATTTTAAACAAAGGAGAAGGAATTTTGGTTTTATTAGGGCTGAATGTGCAGCTGCATATTTAACATTAAATTGTTAAATAAAGATGGTATTTATCATGGTTTATCATCATTAAATAGAGTTATGAACTTACCATTAAATAGTTTAATAGTTATCTTTTAATGATAACATGTAACCTATTAGCATTCATTGGATTAAAGAAGAAAGAGATACATTGGATGGACCATCTTCCTTCTTTCATCATTAAAAAATCGAAATTGATAGGTCTCATATTAGGTAATTGGTCTTTTCATATAGCCATCTTAAGATAAATAAGAAGAGTCTCATTTATTGGCTTCTTTATGTTTGATTAAAGAAAGGTATGATGCATTGGATGCTCACTCTTGTTTCCTTTTCATGCATAACTGAAATTGCGGAGTGTAAGAAAGAGTTTGTGCATTTTGACCAACTCTCTCCCCTTACCTATGTATGGCCAAAACCTAGAATGAGAAGTATCTCATTGTTTCTTTCTTTCTTCTAAGAAAAATCTCCTCTAAACATTTCTTCTCCTTTCCTACCAAAGGATCTTGTTAACCAAGTTGTCCAAGAAGAACAAGTGGCAGATCAAATTGGTTGAGGATACAACAATAAGGAGAGGAAAGATTGACAAAGGTAAAGCTAGGTTTTGATACAAGAAGAAGAAGAGGATAGCACGACGAGGAGTTAAAGTTGTAGTGAAGGAGTCGGTAATTATCTTCATCTTATTCTTATGTTTATTATACTTATACCATATCATGTATATATTGGCATGATGATTTGGATATATTTTTTCCACTGCGATTTATATTTCTAAAAAGTTTTGAAATCTACCGTTTCTCCAAATATGACATGCTTTCTTTTTCTGATCCAACAATTGGTATCAGAGCTAATTTTCTTATGCATGATTTCGGTTCCTATATGTATGCATAGGTTGGCAATCATTTTTGTATGCTGCATAATTTTATGAGATAGAAATATATATGGTGTATGTTTTGCTCTTTTGGTTGTCCATAGATTCTAAAGTTACCTTGTAAGATTTCTTCATATAATTTGTAACAAGGAGGGTGGTTTATCATCACCATGTTTCCTCCTTGGTTTCATTTTTATGTTTTCTTTAATTATGTAATGTACAAAATCATGTAATGATGGAGATGAAGAAGCCATGGATTGAAGAAAGGAAGAGGTAAAGTGTTGGTTTTGGTTATGGCGTCTTGGTTATTTTTCGGTTTTTAGAAAACAAAAGTGCTGGAATTTTGTTCTAACAAATTTGTGGTTGTATAAACTTTTTTGTAACAAAGTTTTGGTTTTTACAAGTGCTGGATTTTTTATGTCATATTCAAAAGTTTCAGTTTTGGTAAAAAAAGAAGTGTAGATTTTTGTTTTCTAATAGACAACAATTCAATTTTATGAAAATAAAAACTTTGTTGTAAAAGAAAAGCCATTACACACTTTTTACTGAATGGGCTAGGTCATGTGAGCGAAGAGTTCGAAGCGGAAGATCTAAGTCCAAGAAGAGTATTTTTGGTCTAAAAAACTTCTAATTATTTTTATGTTTCTAAGATGGACAATCAAATATGGCTTATTATTTCATGTGATGAATGGATAAATGAATACAAATAATATGTGATTGCATTTCATTTAGAAAATTGCCAACCCTAAGCTTTGCCATGCATTCATTATGTATGAGATATATAATGAAATAATATAGGATGGATAATAAATTGTATCTAGACAAAATGGGAAATAAAACTTAAAGCCTAAAAAGATTGAGTGGGATAGGATGCTCATGTGAGAGTCCACGGTCTCCAAATGATGGCCCATTTGTATGTGGTGAAGTGTTACTCCCCACCGGAGGGCATGAATCCTAGGTCTTGCATGGTTTGGGTCTCCTTAAGGATAAGTCCATTTATTGGTAGCAAATGTGACCTCCCACCGAGGCATGGTTTGTAAGTACCATTAGTGAATGAATCAAATGGTTAAACACTTAACATATGTTATCAATAACCTGCCCACTATAGCTCTATTGGTAAAAGTATGGACCAAATTAAGACGCTTCTTTAAAAGTTAAGCATGAAGATGCGTGGTAGCTTTTTTAGTGGGAGGGTCCTAGTTTTTCTTTTAATGGATAAGATAGCCCATCGTTACTTAGTCTGTTATAGATAAGAAAAATAACCGTCGTATAAAGTTTTAAATTTTTTTAAATTTTGTTAAATCTATCATCATGCATACATGCATTATGATTTTATACAAAGTTCTAATATTGTTGACTAGTATGCTTATTTTTAATAATTTATATTTTCAGATATTATCACCGCAAAATGAATCCACTTACTTTACTCTTGACAAATAACAAATTAGAAAATAGAGAGAATTTTAATGAATGGAGATGTAACCTTGACATTGTTCTTCAATATGAACGTATTTTATGGTTTTAACTAAAAATGAGCCTGCACCTCCGGGTGGAGATTCAACTCCTGAGATAGTCCAATAATATGATCGTTGGCAGAATGCTGACAAGATGACTAAGTGTTATATTCTAGCTTCTGTCAGCGGCATGTTACAAAAGCAAATTGCTTGTATAAAAACTGCTAGTGCTATGGTTCATCACTTATATGAGATGTTTGGTATGAGGAATAGGTTTGTAAAAGTAAAAGTTATCCAAACCTTTCATAATCTTAGACAAAAACCTGGTGAACCGATGTGGGATTACATGATGAAGGTAATTTCTGCAGTCATTGAGGCTGAGATGCTTGGGCAGATATAGATGCGGATACGTGGTTGATTATGATCATCAATAGCTTAAACTCTTCTTTTCAGCTGTTTAAGTTGGACTATGAGTTCAACAGTAAGGATTATACCTTGAGTAAGTTGATGAATACCCTATAGAGTACGGAGGAGATATTAAATATCAAGGCTCATGGGCCAGAAGTTAATGTAGCATCTTCTTCTAAACCTAACAGTAAGGGCAACCAAAAGAAGAAGGGTCCAATCAAAAAGAAGGGCCAAATAGGGGTAAAAGCCCGACCTATGAAAAAGAAGGCCAAAGAGAACATCAAAGGAAAGTGTTTCTACTGTGATGAGATGGGCCATTGGAAAAGAAATTGTCCAGTCTACCTTAAGTCCCTCAAGAGCAAACAAGGTATGGGTTTCCTAAGTTTGTTAAAAACTAAAAATGCGGCAGATTTATCTGATTCTTGGATATTAGATTCAAGAGCCACTAACCATGTTTGCAATTCTTTGCAAGGGTTTCAGCAAAGGAAAAAACTACCTAAAGGTCAGTTTTAAGTCAAGATAGCAGATGGATCCTATGTTTCAGCAAAATCAGTGGGAGTAGTTATTTTGTACTTTCCTAGTGGTCATAGGTTCTATTTGGAGGATGTCTATTACATGCCAATGATTGTAAGGAATATGATTTTTATTTTTTGTCTAATAAAATCTAGTTATTCCTTATATTTTGAAAATGTTGTTTCAATATATGAGAATAAGGATTTTATTTGTGATGCGATAATTAAACAGGCATTGTTATTTATAGAACCTATGACAAGCTCACTAAACACCACAAAGTTGATAAATCCAAGACATTCTAATGACTTTAGCATTAATTCTAAATATCTGTGGCACTTAAGAATGTGTCATATCAATCAGAAAAGACTTGATAGTTTAGTAAAGGATGAGATCTTTATGGGCTTGGATAATGATCCATTACCCACCTATGAATCATGTATTAAAGGAAAAATGACCAAGGCCTCATTTCCTTCTAAAGGCAACATATCTGAATCTACATTGGATCTGGTACATACAGATGTGTGTGGGCCCATGAACGTACAAGCTAGAGGAGGTTATGAATACTTCATAACCTTTATAGATGATTACTCAAGACATGGCTATTTGTATTTGATGCATAAAACTAGGCAAGCCATTAAAACAACTTCGATTAGATCAAGGTGGTGAGTACTTATCTGGAGAGTTCCAACAATATTTAATTGACAATGGAATTGTTTCCAATTTGTCAGCTCCTCGAACACCTCAACAGAATGGTGTAACAGAGAGGAGAAATAGAACTCTATTGGAAATGGTAAGATCAATGATGTCCTACGCTAGCCTTCCAGAATCGTTCTGGGGGTATGCCATACAAACGACAACATATTTTCTTAACTTTGCTCTATCCAAATTGGTGCTTAAAATAGCTAGGGAGTTATGGACTGGTCGAGTTCCTTCATTGCGACATTTAAGGACTTGGGGCTAGCTAGCTCATGTTCTAAAACCTGAATCCACAAAGATGGAGCTAGGTTTTGATACAAGAAGAAGGAGAGGATAGCACAGTGAGGAGTTAAAGCTGTAGCGAAGGAGCCGGTAATTACCTTCATCTTGTTCTTATGTTTATATCCTTATACCATATCATGTATATATTGGCATGATGATTTGGATATGTTGCTTTTGCTATAATTTAAATTTCTAAAAAGTTTTGAAATCTACCATTTCTCCAAATATGACATGCTTTCTTTTTTCCAATCCATCAACATGTTCAAGAAGGCATATATGATAAGTGTTAAATTATGACATGATTGTAAATTATATTTGTTTTAAATTTGTGTTTGAACTTGAATTTTGATTTAATGGATCATACTTAGTGATTTGGAATTAATTGATACCATTAGAAAATTGATGTATTAAAATGTACATTTTGACAAGGAAAATGTCGAGTAGCAAGAAAAATTGGTACATGAAAATTCAATAACTAAGCTTATACATTTAGTGACATTTGGCATAAGTAAATAAGGGACAAATGACAATATAATTGAATGACATTTGTCAGCATTGATTAAGTCACAAATGGCCTAATAAAATTGTGACATTGGTAGCTTAAATGGAGGACAAGTGGCTCGTTTCTATGTGTGACATGTGGGTTATTCCATTAAAGGACATGTGGTTTGTGCCTTTGTGTGATAAATGTCCCTAGAGTAAGGACACTCATCATACACATGGCATGGCCTTATGCATTGGCTAACTTCTACTATAACTCATCCTTCTCTTTGCTCATTCTTTATCAAAACCATCCCCTCTCTTAGCTTTGAATTTTTGCTTCAATTTCACCTAAAATTCTTGCAAGATATTGCATCAAGAAAGCTACCACATACTATCTTCTATGTTGTTGTCTTTTGATGTTAAGAGCACCTTAGTTTCACTTGGATTTTGGACTTGTGTTGGTTGTTTGGCAGGCTAGTTTGGCTTATTCTTTGAAGTTAAATAGGTAAGGGAATGCTAAACTTGATTTCATGTTATAAATATGAAATGTTCGATATTTGAATTGAATAGAATATGTGTTAAGATGATGATAAATGAATGCTGGAAAAGTGATCCTGGTATGATAACTTCTGGTTTAGTTTTGATGTGTGGCAGATATTAATTTGTAAGTTACTTAATCAATGATTTTTGAATTGGTTTTGGACATGAATTTGATGTGGAATTGAGGCATGAATAAGATAGAATTGAAGTGGAATTGATGAACTGTAGTGAAGGGGTATTAAAGGTGTATGAAGGAGTTAAGTTTTGGAAGCGATTTGAAGGTTATGGGTGAATGAACTCATCCCATGATCGTGGTAATTATAGGGTATATTCCCATGGTCGTGGAAAAGGGTTAGGAAGGTGCAAAACTTGGTTTTGTGCAATTGTTGACATATATAAGGTTAGGGAACTTAGTAATGGTTTAATTGAACTTAATTGAGG
>JANSVA010056212.1:0-12692 GCA_025504915.1 Erythroxylum reticulatum | reverse complement strand
AACTTAGTATAAAATCATGATGCATGTATGCATGATGATAGATTTAAC
This sequence comes from Erythroxylum reticulatum, assembly GCA_025504915.1. Taxonomy (NCBI): domain Eukaryota; kingdom Viridiplantae; phylum Streptophyta; class Magnoliopsida; order Malpighiales; family Erythroxylaceae; genus Erythroxylum; species Erythroxylum reticulatum. The sequence goes on along the minus strand of JANSVA010056212.1, from coordinate 12,644 downwards.
AAAACTTAAAAACAATTAAATCTTTATACGACGGTTATTTTCTTATCTATAACAGACTAAGTGATGGTGGGTCATCTTATCCATTAAAAGAAAAACTAGGAACCTCCCACTAAAAAAGCTACTAAGCATCTTCATGCTTAACTTTTAAAGAAGCATCTTAATTTGGTCCATACTTTTACCAACAGAGCTATGGTGGGCAGGTTATTGATAAAATATGTTGAGTATTTAACCATTTGATTCATTCACTAATGGTACTTGCAAACCATGCTTTTGTAGGAGGTCACATTCGCTACCAATAAATGGACTTATCCTTAAAGAGACCTAAACTATGCAAAACCTAGGATTCATGCCCTCTGGTGGGGAGTAACACTTCACCACATGCAAATGGGACATCATTTAGAGATCGTGAGCTTTCACATGAGCATCCTCTACCACTCAATCTTTTTGGGCTTTAAGTTTAATTACCATCTTGTCTAGATGTAATTTGTTATCCATCCTAAATTGTTTCCTTATATGTCTCATACATAATGAATGCATGGCAAAGCCTAGGGCTGACAATTTTCTAAATGACATGTAATCACATAATATCACATATTATTTGCATTCATTTATCCATTCATCACATGGAATAATAAGCCACATTTAGGCCCAAAATATTCTTCTTAGACTTGGATCTTCTGCTTCGAACTCTTCTCTCATATGACCCAGCCCATTCGGTAAAAAATGTGTAACAACTTTACTTTTCAACACAAAATTTGATTTTCATAAATCCGAATTTTTGCCCAAAAGAAAACAAAAATATGCACTTGTTTCTCACAAAAACTGAAACTTATGAACATGACATAAAAATTCCAGCAGTTGTAAAAAAATGAAAATTTGTTACAAAAAAGTTCATACAACCAAAAAATTGTTAAAACAAAATTCCAGCACTTTTATTTTCTAAAATCTGAAATTTAGCCAAGACACCATAGTCAAAACTGAAACTTTACCTCTTCCTTTCTTCAATCCGTGACTTCTTCATATTCATCATTGCATGATTTTGTAAATTACATAATCAAAGAAAACATAAAGATGAAACCAAGGAAGAAACATGATGATGATAGGCCACTCTCTTTGTTACAAACTAAATGAACTAAACTTACAAGGTAACTTTAGAATTTGTGGACAACTAAAAGAGCAAAACGTATACCATAAATATTTATATCAAATAACAATATGCAGCACACAACAATGAGTGCTAACCCATTCATCACATATAGGAATCGAAATTATGTATAAAAAAATTCGATCTGGTACCAATTTTTTGATCAGAAAAAGAAAGCATGTCCTATTTGGAGAAACAGTAGATTTCAAAACCTTTTAAAAATATAAGTTGCAGCGGAAGCAATATATCCAAATCTTCATGCCAATATATACACGATATGGTATAAGAATAATAATAAACATAAACAAGATAGAGATTATTACCGACTCCTTTGCTACAGCTTTATCTCCTTGCCGTGCTATCCTCTTCTTCTTCTTGCTTTTGAATCCTTTCCTTTGTCAATCTATCTTCTCCTTGTTGTTGTATCTTCAACCAATTTGATCTACCACTTGTTCTTCTTAGACAACTTGGTTAGCAAGATCCTTTGGTGGGAAAGAAGAAGAAATGTTTGGAGGAGATTTTTCTTAGAAGAAAGAAGGAAACAATGAGACACTTCTCATTTTAGGTTTCGGCAATGAATAGGTGAGAGGAGAGAGATGGTTAAAACAATGCAAAAACATTTTCTTACACACCTCAGTTTCAGTTATGCATGAAAAGAAAGAAAGAGAGAGCATCCAATGCATCATACCTTTCTTTAATCAAACATAAAGAAGCCATTAAATGAGACACTTCTCATTTGTTTTAAGATGTCTATATGAAAAGACCAATCACCTAATATGAGACCTATCAATTTTGGTTTTTGATGATGAAAGAAGGAAGATGGTCTATCCAATGTACCTCTTTCTTCTTTAATCTAATGAATGCTAATAGGTTACATGCTATCATTAAAAGATAACCATTTAATCATTTAATGGTAAGATCATAACTCTATTTAATGATGATAAAGCATGATAAATACTATCTTTATTTAGCAATTCAATGCTAAATGTGCGGTTGCACATTCAGCCATTAAAAACCGAAAATACACTTCATTTCTTTAAGAGTTTTGTTTTAATATAATTAATCTGATTAATTAAATTAAACCAAAGTCTAATCCATTTTTAAATGTTCATTTAGGCTTCTAATAACCATTAATTAGTGCAAGCCCAACATTTAATCATGGGCTTTAAAATCTCCACTTTTATTTCTTACTTACCTTGATAACCTTCCTTCAAGCTAAGTGGGAATTCTTATTGGACTTAGATAATTCAAGCTCTAATAAGCCCATAATTAATTTAATCTCATTAGAATTAGTTCTAGCTTATTATCTAAATATCATTTCACTAAAGACAACTAGCTGAACTCTTGAATTTTTAAAAATTATTAGAACACATATTTCAAATAAGATGTCCAATTTCAAACCCTATTATGATCCTTATTATAGCCATCCGCACAATAAAGGGTAAAATTACCATTTTGCCCTTATGTTAGTTTTTCCTTCTAGATCTCTCGTTTTATTCTATATGGTATTAATACACAAGATCTCATCTTGGTGTTAAGACTTGATAGGTAGATAGTCTATTAAACTACTGGTGCCAGTTTAATCACTAATCTCCTTAAAACATCTAGAAGTTATGATATCACTATAAACTCTTTATTTGAGTGAATGTTTTTTGATACATGTTTTAATTAATAATTCCAACATGCAGACATTGGATTGATACTTTGCAAAAATCCATTCTGATCATATCAACCATAATATGAATCCATTGACTTTGCTCTTAAAAAATAACAAATTGGAAAATTGAGAGAATTTTAATGAACGGAGACGTAACCTTGACATTTTTCTTTAATATGAACGAATTTCATAAGTATTAATTGAAAATGAGCTTGCACCTCCGGGTGGAGATTTAACTCCTGAGCCAGTCCAACAACATGAGGGATGGTAGAATGCTGATAAGACTAGTAAGTGTTATATTCTAGCTTCTGTTAGCGGCTTGTTGTAAAAACAAATTACTTGTATGAAAACTGCTAGTGCAATGGTCCATCACCTACATGAGATGTTTGGTGTGAGGACCAGGTCCACAAGGGTGAAAGCTATCAAAACGTCTCTTAATCTTAGACAAAAACCTGGTAAAACTGTGTGGGATTACATGCTTAAGGTAATCTCAGTTGTCACTGAGGCTGAGATGCTTAGGGCGGACATGGATGTAGACACGCAGATGATTATGATCATCAATAGCTAAAACCCTTCTTTTAAGCAGTTTAAGTTAGACTATGAGCTCAACAGTAAGGATTACTTTAAATTAGTTGATAAATACCCTCCAAAGTACTCAGGAGATATTAAATATCAAGGGTCATGGTCCAGAAGCTAATGTAGTATCTTCTTCTAAGCTCAAGGGTAAAGGCAAGCAAAAGAAGAAGGGTCTAATAAAAAAGAAGGCCCAAACAGGGGTAAAGGCCCAACTCATAAAAAAGAAGGACAAAGAGAACATTAAGGGAAAGTGTTTCCACTGTGATGAGATGGGCCACTACAAAAGAAACTATGCAGTCTATCTTGAGTCCCTCAAAAGTAAACAAGGTATGGATTTCCTAAGTTTGTTAGGAACAAGAAATGTGGTAGATTTATCTAATTCTTGGTTATTAGATTCAGGAGCCACTAACTATGTTTGCAACTCTTTACAGGGGTTCTAGCAAAGAAAAAGACTACCTAAAGGCCAGTTTCAAGTCAAGATAGCAAATGGATCCTATGTTTCAGCAGAATCATTGGGAGTAGTTATCTTGGACTTTCCCAGTGGTTATAGGTTATATTTAGAGAACGCTTATTACATGTCAATGCTTGTAAAGAAAATGATTTCTATTTTTTGTCTAATAAAATTAGGTTATTCCTTATATTTTGAAAATGATGTTTCAATATATGAGAATAAGGATTTTATTTGTAATGTAATAATTAAATAGGGATTGTTCTTTATAGAACCTATGACAGGCTCACTAAACACCACAAAATTGATAAAACCAAGACAATACAATGTCTCTAGTGTTAATTCAATATATATGAGGCACGTAAGAATGGGTCATATCAATCAGAAAAGACTTGAAAGGTTAGTAAAGGATGGGATCCTTGTGGGCTTGGATAATGATCCATTACCCACCTGTGAATCTTGTATTAAAGGAAAATGACCAAAGCCTCATTTCCTTTCAAAGGAAATAGATCTGAATCCATGTTGGACCTAGTACATGCTGATGTGTGTGGGGCCATGAACGTACAAGCTAGAGGAGGTTATGAATACTTCATAACCTTTATAGATGATTACTCTAGACATGAATATTTGCATTTGATGTATAAAAAGAGTGAGTCCTTTGAAAAGTTCAAAGAATTCAAAGCTGAAGCTAAGAAGCAACTAGGCAATCCATTAAAACAACTTCGATTAGATCAAGGGGGTGAGTACTTATCTGGAGAGTTCCAGCAATATTTAATTGACAATGGAATATTATCTTACTTGTCAACTCCTCGAACACCTCAACAGAATGGTGTAACTGAGAGTAGAAATAGGACTTTATTTGAAATAGTAAGATCAATGATGTCTTATGCTAGTCTTCCAAAATCGTTATGGGAATATGCCATACAAATGGAAACCTTTCTTCCTAACTTTGCTCCATCCAAATCGGTGCCTAAAACACCTAGGGAGTTGTCGATTGGTCGAGTGCCTTCATTGCGGCACTTAAGGAATTAAGGTTGCCCAGCCCATGTTCTAAGGCCTGAATCCATAAAGATGGAACTAAGGTCAAAAGTATGTTTGTTTGTAGTATATCCTATGGGTACTTGAGGGTACTATTTTTATAGTTTTCAAGACAGTAAGGTATTTGTGTCAGCAAATGCAACCTTCCCAGAGGGAGAGTTTTTGAGAAATCACAAAGGAAGAAGTGAAGTAGTACTCAAAGAGTTTTCTATTTCATCCAAACCAAGAGTTGATTTGGATATAGCAAAACAAGATGTCAAAATGGATTTAAGAGTTGAATTGGAAGAGTAACCTGAACATCAAGTAATTCCTAGATGTAGTGGGAGGGTTGTGAGACCACCAAATAGGTATTTAGGTCTAGGAGAAGGAATTATAGCCATCTCAGAACAAGAAGAAACAGATCCCATGACTTTTACATAGGCTATTAATGAAGTTAATGTAGAAAAATGGCTCAGGGTGATGGAATCGGAAATAGATTCCATGTACAACAATGAAGTTGAGATCCTTGTAGATCTACCACCAGATGTAAAAGCCATAATGTAACAACCCAAACCACCCGCCTGCAGATATTGTCCGCTTTGCGTATAGGCCTCTTTTGGACTCTACTCCCGCTCATGGTTTTGTTCGTCCCAGAGCCTACCGACATACCACGGGAAACGTGTCTATGAGGGAGAGGTTGCCACACCCTTATAAGGAGTGTTTCGTTCTCCTTTCTGATCGACATGGGTTAACAAGTATCCACCCCTTTTAGGGCCCAGTGTCCTCGCTGGCGTACCATCCGAGTACTAGCTCTGATTCCAAATGTATCAGCCCAGACCATCCACCCACAAATATTGTCCGCTTTGCGTGTAGGCCTCTTTTGGACTCTACTCACACTCACGGTTTCGTTCCCCCCAAAGCCCATAGGCTTACCACGGAAAAACACGTCTACGAGGGAGAGGTTGCCCCACCCTTATAAGGAGTGCTTCGTTCTCCTCTCTGACCGATGTGGTTTAACAAATTCAATTGGTTAATACTTAGGGGATGTTATGTTAAATTTAGATGTTATGTAAACTTTGGCGAAATGAAGTATACTAACTATGGAATCACTATTTGAAATTAACAGTTTTGCAGAAATGAGTAATGATGATAGATCTTGGATATATAGACGATTAACACTTGATGGTTTCATTAATCCTAAGTTTATTGAGGGAGTTGATGTAACATCCCATTACTAATGTTTAGGATAAAATGGGAAATATGAGAGATGAAGAAAAGTGCCTCTCATGCTCATGTAAAATGTTAGCATACATGCACGTGAATCTGAATATTTTTGCACACATTAAAATGATTGTACATACATTTATGGATAATTTGGGTATAATTGATTGTAAATGTGTTTATATGAGAATTGATAATTTTTTTTATTGAAAACCGAATTAGAGAAGTATAAATAGTTGGATTAGAAGCTTGGTGAATTTTAGGAAAAATGCCAAGTGGCAAATCAATTGTAAATGGAAATAGAAATAAAAGTAATAATAGGGAGGAATTTTGGAGATAACTTTAGAATTTTTGAGAAGACGATATTGGAACTTGTAGAGACAGATGGAGTATAGTGGAATTGTGTTGCAATTGTCTAAGCTACGAATCTGTAAAATCTCTAGGGTCTATTATTAGTTGATTTTTGTAACTAACTCCAATTAGCAGACGTTTTAGTACATTCTGTAATTACATCATCTTGCTTAGATGAAGTCCCCTTTGTTTGAGTGTATTTCGTAATTGCACCATCTTGCTTAGACAAAATCCTTTGTCTGAGTGTATTATGTAATTACATTGTCTTGCTTAGACAAAATCCTTTATCTAAGTATATTATACAACTCCATCATCTTGCTTAGACAAAGTACCTTTGTCTGAATATATATTCTCTAATTTCATCTTGTTTAGATGAATCACTTCATCTGAATCATTTTGTCTGATCCCTTCATTTGATTCAATCAGACATGATACCTTCATCTGATCCAATTAGACTTGATAGCATCATCTGATCCATTAGATTGAATCATCTCGTCTAATTCATCTAAGACTGAATCATTCTGTTTGTTCCATTCATCTAATCTCAAAGACTTAGTAATTTTGTCTGATTCAATTCAGACATAATTACTTCATTTGATCATCTAAGACTTAGTAATTTTGTCTTATTCTTGTCAGACTTATTTACTTTGTCCGTTCCTCTGAGACTTAGTAATTTTGTCTGATTCATCTCAGACTTAATTACTTTGTCTGATCCTCTAAGACTTAGAAATTTTGTCTGATTTATGTCAAACTTAATTACTTCGTTTGATCCTTTTAGACTTAGTAATTTTGTCTGATTCATCTCAGAATTAATTACTTCGTCTGATCTCAGAGACTTAGTAATTTTTTCTGATTCAATTCAGAGTTAATTACTTCGTCTGATCCTCTGAGACTTAGTAATTTTGTCTGATTCATATCAAACTTAATTACTTTGTCTAATCCTCTGAGACCTAATAATTTTGTCTGATTCATCTCAGACTTAATTACTTCGACTGATCTCGGAGACTTAGTAATTTTGACTGATTCAGTTCAAACTTAATTACTTCATCTGATCATCTGAGACTTAGTAATTTTGTCTGATTCAATTTAGAATTAATTACTTCGTCTGATCATCTGAGACTTAGTAATTTTATCTGATTCATGTTAGACTTAATTACTATGTTTGATCCTCTGAGACTTAGTAATTTTGTCTGATTCATTTAGACTTAATTACTTCGTCTGATCTCGGAGACTTAGTAATTTTGTTTGATTCAATTAAGACTTAATTACTTCATTTGATCCTCTAAGATTATTAATTTTGTCTGATTCAATTTGGACTTAATTACTTCATCTAATCTCTGAGACTTAGTAATTTTATCTGATTCATTTCAAACTTATTTACTTCGTCTGATCCTCTAAGACTTAGTAATTTTGTCTGATTCAATTTAGACTTAATTAGTTCGTCTAATCATCTGAGACTTGGTAATTTTGTCTGATTCAATTCAAAATTAATTAGTTCGTCTAATCATCTGATACTTGGTAATTTTGTCTGATTCAATTCAGACTTAATTACCTTGTCTGATCATGTGAGACTAAGTAATTTTGTCTGATTCGCGTCAGACTTAATTACTTCGTCTAATCCTCTGAGACTTAGTAAATTTCTCTGATTCATCTTAGACTTAATTACTTCGTCTGATCTCAGAGACTTAGTAATTTTGTCTTATTCAATTCCGACTTAATTACTTCGTCTGATCATCTGAGACTTAGTAATTTTGTCTGATTTATTTAAGACTTAATTACTTCGTCTGATCCTCTGAGACTTAGTAACTTCGCCTGATTCAATTCAGGCTTAATTACTTCGTTTGATCATCTGAGACTTAGTAACTTTGCCTGATTCAATTTAGGCTTAATTACTTCGTCTGATCATCTAAGATCAGACGAACTAATTTTGTCTAATTCATGTCAAACTTAATTACTTCGTCTCATCCTCTAAGACTTATTCATTTTGTCTTATTCAATTCAGACTTAATCACTTCGTCTGTTTCATTCAGCATCCTTCATCTGATTCATTCAGATGAGATAACTTCGTCTGTTTCATTTATCAATCCTTAGACTATTCCATTTATCAATCATTCCTCTGGTTCATTGTCCTTCATTCTATTTTTCCATTGATCACTATTCCATTGATCAATCATTCATCTGTTTCATCCATCCTCCCTTCTTCTGGTCCAGTCATTATCCATACGTCTAATCCCTCTGAAACACTTCACTGTATTAAGCTTTTACTTAAGTATCGTCTTGACTGATGAATTGTGCCACCTATACTTGTGTGCATTCTTAACCCATTCATCAAAATAGTTCACACACTTTTGTTATTGTTATTATTTGAATTCCATCAAAATTAATAGGAGAAGTGGAATCTTCTAGACTTAACAGATCCATTTCACGTAAACTGTCAAATCAAAGGATAATTAAATTTAAATACCTTTGAGTAGTCAGCTTTTTTTGGATACTTCTGATACGAAGGAGACTAAGTTACTTTTTGACTTAGCCTTTTCTTCAAAATATCTTCTGCAAGACTTTTTCTTTCATGAACTTTTGATTTACCAAAACCTTCACAAGAGTTAAATCTTGCTTTCATCTACCGTTTTACTACTCCAACTTTGTTACCTGTTTCTTTTGCCTCAACAAAAACCCAACCTAAACCACCTGCAAGATGAGATACGTGGGTGCATGAGAGTTAGGGTTTCTTGGAGTTTTAACAAGTAAGTATCTTGTTAATCGTTATGGGTTGCATGTATATGAGATAAATTTAGTGATTTAACTGTCATTGAAGGATCATATGGAAGTGGACATTTTTCATGTTCACTATGCATATAGTATGAAGATGTGTATTTGTTCATTTTCAGCCTTGATAATCAATACATTATAAGGTAGTGTTAAAAGGATTTTTGGATGTTATAAGATCTGGAAAATTGGAAGATGAGAATGACTGATTAAAGGAAAGTGAGGGAATCTATTGGAGTAGTATGGACTGGGATATTTCATTAAACATACTTCATTATTTTTATTATATATTGACTTGTCATAATCCAAATGAGATGATATTTGATTTGGAGTAAACTAGAGATATAGGGATACAAATTATCTGAAGAGGTTGAATTTTGCTTCAGTCTCTAAGACTTTCAATTTTTGGATGGAATTTGAGTGTAGTGTACTATTTTAGTATAAGAACAGTATGAGAATGTTGAGGTATAACTTTTGGATTTCTGAACCAAATTGAATGATTTTGGTGTCATTAGAAACTTAAGAGATAGGATAAAAATTTCAAGAAGAAAGGATTGTCAAATTACTTCATTTTCTAGGTCTAAAAGAACATGAAAAGTTGACCCGAAATGATGCTTAAGGAAAAATCTGAATTTGACTAGAGGAGTATGGAACCTGATTTTAATGGATTTATTGATACATGAAGCCTAAGTATAAATGTTACTTAGGTGAGTTTTGATATTGGATTGATAATGTGATTAGACTAATGGAAAAATACCTGAGATTGTGATGAACATGCATTAGCATTGCGCATTATTGAATGCTTATAATTGTGCAAAGTTATTAATGTGTGTGCAATATGTGTATTGCATAATTTGGATGTGCAGGATAAACGTCTGCATTCAGATGTTTTCAAATCATGGAAGCAATTGCTAATCTGGGGCGTACTGTGAGTAGACCTAGATGGTCTCACTTTACTATTTGTTTTGTTTATATTATGAATTGAATGATTTTGTAATGTGAATGTGTTGGTTCAGGACAATATATGTCCGAGGAGTTTGATAAATGTGAAAACATTGAAGTACTCCTTGTATGTGAATTTGATGAAATATGTGATATATGATTTGATTGTCAAATGTTGGACCTAGCTCCAAAAGAAAACTGTGAATATGCATATGAATGCAAAAGTGATACTCAACATTATGTTGAATGCTAGACTACAGTTCAAAGATGAATGTGAATCCAAAAGCATGTGATAGACTAAAATTACGTGAATGTGATGCATTCCATACATGAATGCATGAAATATAAAGGCAGTTGTGACCGAAGTAGTCACCAGAAGAGAGCTTAAAGCTCAAACTGTAAAAAAGAGCTTAGAGCTCAAAAAGTGTATAAGAGTCATAGACTCACTATGTAAAATGAGCCCAGTATCCCCAACAGATACGGGACAGTTATTAATGAGGCCAGTATTCACAATGGATACAGGACAATTAGGCACTTTGTCACAATAAAGTAATAAAGGAAAAGTGAGTCTCATATGCACTGCATATGCATGATATGAATGATTATAATGTGTTGAATTTAAAACATGAAATATGTCTAAAGTGAATCTGTAATAAATGTGATTTGTATGAATGATACATATTATATGATTGCATAAGCCATCGAGGATGGTCATTCACTGAGTTCGCAAAACTCACGCAAAATTTGCAATATTTTTAAGGCTTTGAAGAGTTACCCCATTGGATAAACGAGAGTAAGACGTCTACATACAAGTGAAAGATAGAGGTCAGGATTAGTTCGCATATGCATTTATATTTTCTTATTTTTTTATCGAATTGAGTCTTCTACAATTGTTGTAACTTGTGTATTTGAGAATTTCTGTTTGTAATAACTTTCCAAGTTGGAAAGGTTTGTATGTGAAAGATTTTGAAATGTAATTAATTTATGACTACAAGTATTTTGTACTTGTAATGGGCCCAAATGGTTGTTGAAATTATGGTGGTTGTATTGTTGCAATTGACAAATGTTTCTATATAAAATGGGCCCAATTTGATAATTGATTTCCACAAATGCGTGTTGCTTCAATTAAAAAAAGAAATTTGACAGGATTTTACTGACTGATTGACTATGTTAGTATGCCACCCTCACTGGGCAAGTTCTCGAACATCACTCAGGATGTTGGGTACGAGTCTTGTGGGAGTGGAGTGATACAATTGAAGTCTTTATTCATTATGCATGTTCTCAACCTACATATATGGATGGCCTAAAGATCATACGTCCATGTAGAAAATGCAAACATATTCATTTCCTTCCTATTGATGAAGAGAATGTGCATTTGCTAAGAAAAGGGTTTGTCCTATATTATTTGAGTGGACACGACATGGGGAACCATTGATTTGTAGTACCTCAAGGGGTAATCAACTACAATCATCTGTGAACTTAAATGAGTTTGAAGGGGGACTGGATTTACAACAAATATTGTGGATGCAAATGAAAATCCTTACATGCAAATGGTTTATGATGCAATCTTTTATACCTTTCAGGAAAATATAGAAAATCTTGAAAAAGAATGAAACCCACATACAAAACAATTTTTTGAGTTAGTACACCTAGCTGACTAAGAATTATAGCCAAATTGTGAGACAATGACTCAATTATCTTCAATTGCTCGAATATTGAACATTAAGTATGAAGGGCATATTTTTGATCGTAGTTTTGATAAAATTCTTGAATGGTATAATGAATCATCACCTCCTGATCATACAATGGTTAATAGTTTTTACAATATGAAGAAACTTAATAGGGATCTTGGTTTGCTTATTGAAAAGACTAATTGTTACAAATTGGGATGTTGGTTGTATTGGGGAGATGATGTGGAATTACAAGAGTGTAAATTTTGTGGCCAATCGAGGTTCAAGCCTAGAAAGCGTTCTATGAAACAGAAATTAGTACCCTGGAAGTGGATGTATTATTTCCTGCTAACTCCGAGAATTCAAAGACTATATGCTTATCATGTTATTGCATCTCATATAAGATGGCATAATGAAAATGAACAGGAAGATGGAATAATGAGTCATCCATCAAATGCACTAGTATGGAAACATTTCAATGACACTTATTTTGAGTTTGCAACTGAAAGTCGAAATGTTAGATTGAGATTGTTGACAGATGGATTCCAACCTTTTAGTCAATCTGGCCAACAATATTCATCATGGCCAATCATGATTACTCCTTATAATTTTTCTCTATGGATGTGTATGAAAGAGGCATATATGTTCTTGACAGTGATTGTGCCAGGGTCTATAAATCTAAAGCATAAAATTGAAGTACTCTTGCAACCATTGATATCTGAATTGCAACATCTTTGGGAATATGGTGTTTAGACATATGATGTGTCTTTGAAACAAAATTTTATGTTCATGACTATCAAATATTTAGGAATCTCAAAGTAATTTTGACTAATCTTTCTGTGCATAATTTTT
>JANSVA010056175.1:0-12694 GCA_025504915.1 Erythroxylum reticulatum | reverse complement strand
ATGCTTACTGAAATCCATGGCCGAGGACGGTACTCTGAGTAGCTACAAAACTCATAATGCTACTAATATAAATAGAGCAAGTCACGATGCTCTTCACAGTCATGTAGGCAGCAAATTTGATCTGCTCCAAAGCATTAGCAAATGCTTGAAATTCCGCACTTATGTAGACCCGTGGCAGCCTCTGGAACTCAAGAACACACTTAGCTAACTTTACCATGGAGTTGATCAGCTTCTTTAGGGTCTCATTACTGGACAAATTAGGCAAACCTCTGAGTTTTGCAATTGATTCTGCAAGTTCGTTAGTTGAATGAGTCCTGTTTACTAGCAGAAAACTTCCGTAGTTCAAAGCAAAAGCTGCCAAGCTCAGCACAAGCTTCACGTCCCAGTCATAGGTTCCAATCATGTTGAATATTGTGAGTGCTGTGGTCTCAGAATCAACCCTGCTTAAGGCCTTGTAAGAGATCTGAAATATCCATTCATTGAAATATACTCTTTTAGGAAATCTTTTCGAGCATTTGATCTGTAGCTAAAACCGAATCAAACTGACCTCGCATGAAACCCGTTCGATGAGGAAGGACAGTTCAGACTGTACAGCAGTGTGTGTAACGTCCACCTGTAGTTTCAAAAAGAAAATGATCGTGCGCTTGTATATATAGTGAATAATATCAGCCCATGAGGTTAAAGAAAAGTACGAACTTGCACTGTGGGATCAAAGATGTTCTCAACGATCAGCAGAAGCGGCGTAACATCAAGTTCTCTTGGGATACCAGAGAGATGGGTTGCCTTAATTTTGTCCATCAGGGCAATCTGAGGAGACACGAGGCTGTTAGGGGCGGCCATGGTTGCAGAAAACCAAGGTAGGAAGAAAAAACAGAAGAAGATTTGGGACAAGAGAGCAAATCCTGAGTGAGTTCACTTAAGCGCGTTGTGTCTTCGTTCCTTACTACGTTAGGCTATTTACAGGAATCCCAAAGGTGAATATGGACAAAGTTTAGGTTGTTAAGGTTTGCCAGGTCGTCTGCGTCCCTCTCAACTAAATACCATTTGTCTAACTATTAGTGACGTAGGCAAAAATAAAATAATAATCGAGTATCTTTTCATATAAAAAATCCTTATTTTTTAAAATAATATTTAAGTTCTCTCATATTTGGTTCATGAAATGTCTTAAACTTCATAAATAAGTAATTTAATATAATTTTTTTCTTAAACTACTCTTTATATATGACTCATTAAGTTCTTAATATATTGAAAATGATTATACATTATAATTATAATTAGATAAATAATAGGTTAATAATTTACATATTACATTGGGGTATTTTTAAAGCATATTAAATGGATGTTGTGCTGATTATGTTGTTTATACGTTATTCTTGGAGGTTGGGAGATGTAGAGTTGTATTGGAGAAAATTAGCAAAAACGTGGAGCTGGAGGACGTTTGACAAAGAAGAAACACCCAGCAGAAGACAACAGTAGCAGCACAGCAGGTGGATAATTAACCAAGCAAAACGACGCAGCGTAATGAAGCAAAGCGACGACGCACAGCCACAGAAGGAGCAAAAAATGCAGCAAATCACTGTCAAAGAAAAGAAGCAGCGCCACGTCAAGTTGTCACCACAAAAGGTGACTGTTTAAGCATTTATTTTTGTATTAAATTGTGCAATTATTGTAATTCAAGTATACAGTGTTATTAACGCATATGGTATTATTCACATATATAGAACTAGTCATATATACGGGTACTATTTATATATATGACTACTATTTACGTAAAATAGTGGGAGCTAAATTTTGTTCTTGATAGAAGCAATGATAGCAAAATTTGAGATTGAAAAGTTCAATGAGAATAATTTTTCATTGTGGAATTAAATTTCTTTTTTTAAATCACCATTTAAGAATGTTGTTTTAATATCTACTTACTTCAATTCAAGGTCATTAGATGAAACAAGACCAAGAAACAGTCAAATGGAACTATGTTTCACAACGAGTGAATAAACATCATTCAAGTCAACTCCCGATACCTATCTAAATCCGTTAGCAACAAATCTAACTTTATACTTCAGTTCTTCAATTCCAAGAATTCCTGTCCTTTTTATTAAACACCCATTTACACTTGATTGCTCTTTTACCTTTCGGTAATTTTGCTAGAATCCAATTGTCGTTCTTTTGAAGTGATTTCATTTCTTCCTGTATGGCCACAACCCATTTATTAGAATTTAGACAAGTAATTGCATCCATATAACTAGCGGGCTCAAAATAACTCTCTATCTCTATAGTAGCTACAAAAGCAAACCCAAAAAAGTCTACTTCCTCAATCAACCTTTGTCAAGGAACACCTTGATTGAAATGACAAAGACGATCAATAGCAATAGAACAAGATGGTTGAATACTATTCATATTGGCTTGTCGCTCCACCTCAACTTGAGTATCTTTAACATCCTGGTCATGGCTCTCAGAATGTATTTGGAGCTTCACCTTACTTCCATTCTCATTCTTCTTAATGTTATTGTCAACAACATTGGGAACAATCAACTCCTCCTTTTGATGTAGCATAGATGCCTCATCAAACACAACATTTCTAGATGTGAAAACTTTGCAAGTTTATGGATTCCACAATCTATACCCTTTAACTCCTGGAGTGTATCCAAGCAAGACACACTTGATTGATATGGGTTCTAACTTCCTTTCACTTACATATGCATAAGTTGGACATTCAAATACTTTAACGTCACCATAATTTTTCAGTTTACTTGACCAAACTTCTTTAGGTGTCTTTAAATCGATAAATGTATGAAGAGATCTGTTCAACAAAAAACAAGCTGTTGAGATTACCTCTGCCTAACACTTTTTCCCCAATCTAGAGTTCGAAAGCATGCACCTTACTTTTTCTAATAAAGTTCTGTTCATCCTTTCAGCCACACCATTTTGTTATGGGATACCTGGAATGATCAAATGATGCACAATTCCCTGATCTTTACAATACTGATTGAACTCTCTTGAACAGAATTCCAGGCAATTATCTGTTCTTAATTGTTTCACTTGCTTCTCGGTTTATTTCTCAATCATGGTCTTCCATTCCTTGAAAGCATTAAGGGCTTCACTTTTATGCTTTAAGAAATATGCCCAAACTTTCCTTAAAAAATCATCAATGAAAGAGGCCATATAACGAGCACCACCAAAAGATGCCTCACGAGACGGCCCCCAAACATGAGCATGGACGTAATCAAGGATTCCTTTAGTATTGTGTTTTACCATAGTAATAAAAGAAATTTTCTTTTGTTTACCAAATAAGCAATGTTCACAAAAATCTAGTTTACTAACCTTTTGGTCTTCAAGTAGTCCTGGCTTACTCAATTCAGAAAGGCCTCTCTCACTCACATGGCCTAACCGCATGTGCCATAATTTTGTTACATCTTCATCAGACATAGATGATTAAGCAATTGCAGACTAGCCTTCAACGGTCTTGCCTTTCAAAATGTAGAGTTTCCCTTTCCAATAGCCCTTCATGACTACTAGTGATCCTCTGATGATCTTCAACGAACCATTCTTTCTGACGAACTCAAAGCCATTTTCTTCTAAGGTGCTTAGAGAGATCAAATTTCTCTTCATATCAGGGACATGCCTTACATTTGATAATGTTCTCACTATCCCATCATGCATCTGAACTTTTATACTTCCTATGCTTGCGATCCTACAAGTGTTGTCATTCCCTATAATTACTACTCCTTGATCGAATGGTTCACATGTATAGAACCAATCCTTGTGAGGAGTCAAATGGAATGAGCAAGCTGAATCTATGGTCCATTCTTGACTTCGGTTATTATCAACCTGAGCTATCACATAAACTTCTGCACTCTTCTTTGTGGCATCAGCCACTAGAGCAAAGTCATCTTCATGGGTGGCAACACTAGCCTCATCTAACAATTTTTGCTTGTTCTTGCCTCCATTATTTGTTTTCTTCAATTTGAGACAATCATCCTTAATATGACCTTGTTTCTTACAATAATTGTAGCAGAGATTCCGATGTTTTGACTTAGACCTCACTTGTGAACTTCTTTCATTGTTCTGCCTCTTGTATATAAACCTCCTCCATGTTCCTCATGCTTTGAAGTGTCCATTCTTTCTCTAGCTAACAAACTAGAGCAAACTTCATCTAAGGTAATAGTATCCTTTCATTAAAGCATAATGTCACGAAAACTATTATATGATGGTGGTAGATGATATAGCAAAAGCATAGCCAAATCCTCATCATCAGTTTTAATATTAAGATTTTCTAAATCATTGATAATCTACCTAAATTCTTTAAGATGTAGTTTAACATACTCACCTTCTGGTAACTTATGCCAGTACAACCTAGACTTAGCGTATAAGTGATTTGTTAGACTCTTTGTCATGAGAAATGATTCAAGCTTCAACCATAAACCAGTAGCAATTGTCTCCTTACTTACTTCTTGAAGAATCTCTGTCGACAAATGTAGATGAATTTGAGTGAGTGCCTTTAAATTCTTCCTGTCCTTCCCTAGGTATGAACCAAACATCTTTCCCACCTTAAGTAGTGCCCCATCCAAATCAAGACTAATAAGGATTGCTTTCATCTTGATTTGCCACATAGAAAACTTTGTGCTATACATGAGTTATGGAATATCTAACTTTGTCGATGCTGAAGCTATCACTGCTTTGATACTAATTTGTTATGATGTCTACAGTCTAAAGGAATTATATAAACAAAGAAAGAAGATAGAAAACAACATCAAATAACACCCAACAGAAGCAAGAATTTTAAATGTAAGCACAAAGTAAAAGGGACACAAGAACTTACGAGGAAAAACCCCAACACAGGAAAAAAAAACCTCGGGCGGCAAGCAAAAAAAGATCTTCACTATGAAGGAGGAGTTCAAAAGCACTTTTACAAATAGGGTGGCTAAACACTTTTATTACTAGCCTTCACCAAGTAGTAACTTCTATTCTAAAAGCCAGCACCAGACTCTTTATATAGGAGTTATAAACAAAAGACTTATGTCATCTAGCCAATGTGGGACAAGGACCACATATATAAGAGACCAAAGACTTAAGGCCTATTTCCACAAATAATTTGGAATGAAGGCCAAAATACAAAATTGAGGCAAACATAACAAAAGGAATACATATTATTAGGAACAAACTATACTAGCAATGGAAATAGAAGAAGAACACTGGATCAGATCCAATGGTCGACGATCATTATCATTGTCCGAAAGTAGGTTAGTGAGAAGGGTGGCAGTGGTATACGATTGGGTGGTTTTCTGGAAGTACATCACAAGCTGGTGGTAGAACTCGTCATCTTCTTCGTTATTGCATCATAAGACCATCATAAATCAATCAACCATATTTTCTAATTAAACAAGGTTTTTGATGAAATAGTATATATTAACCAACCTATCTAGGAGTTGCAGTCGACCAAATGTTGGTTCAGAGTTTCATAAGTTGTAATTAGTTGCTGAGCACACCCTGATAAAACTGCTTCCATGAATCTAAGTAGAGAAACCATCAAAAAAGGTATAATGAAATGTTTTAAAAGTAGAAGCATAAAAGAATAAGAGCTATGGCTTACTGAAATCCATGGCCGAGGACATTCCACAAGACCCATGGTAGCCTCTAGAATTCAAGAACAAACTTGGGCAACTTTATGTTGAAATTATGCCTATGAACCAATCATTATGTAATAGATTGAACACCTTTGTTTTATGATTATTAACTTTGCTTAATAATATGACAAATGATTATATTATCATATTATGTTTATTGCTTTTATCCTAATATGATAAGTCCTTGATTAAATTTATACACTTTCCATCATAATAGAGATTATGATAATGAGAGTCAAGTCTTTAGGGTTTAATCTAAAAGTATTCTTGATCGTAAGATCATCAAATAAGGAATTTAATGATCCGGTTAGATCAATATTTATATACTAGTATCTATTGGAAAGATATTAGTAGATCTCATTTACTAAGTTATATATATATACGATGCATATGGAGATATGATCATTGAACTGACCAAACTGAGAATTCCCAATGGTTAATATTACCTATGAACTGTAAAGTGGGATATTCTCATAAGGATTTAAATGTATATTTTTGCTTTAAGCTGAGATTAGCATAGTAATCAATAAATCATTTATTATGTTTTGATGTCGGACACCTAGTATATAAAAATGCTAGTTGAATGATTATTGGATATAATTAAGTACCTATCTGATTAATAGTGAATCAAGATGGGATCCATCGATTCTAGTTAATGAGTTTGAGCTCTATGTTGTTATTGATTTTAATAGTTATTTCAAGACCTTGGGCAGAACGATTGAATGGGTGAGGAAACGAGTTTCTTAAGTCATTCACCAATCATTAATGATTGACATGTAACATAGTTGGTTATCTAATAAGGTTTGACAGTTAAACCCTACCTTAGGATAATCCGGAGTTGTAATGATTGAAGGTAACAATACATTATCTTTAACCATGTTCCCTCTTTGTAAGATTGTTACTTCACACTATCCGATTGTTGAGAAGTACTGTTAGACGTTAACCTTGATTAATAATTAACTGAATTAATTACTACCGACTTAGTGATGAATCTATGTAGCTTAGTGATGAACCTATGTAGTCATACACTTACAGGTGTAATATTTCCTGTTTATGATTATTTAATTTATTATGACATAATTTATTAAATAATCTATGTGGCATATTAATATATTTTTTGCTAGCATAGAGAATATAATTAATATTGGAAACTCTTTTGTGCAAACTAAATGAATAAACTTATTTTATTTTATTTTACTTCATTTTATTAAAAAACAAAAACAAAATAATTAATTAATTTAATTAATCAAAATGGCAAAGAAGGTGTGAGATGGTGACTTTGCTTTTGGTGGTTTTGTTTTGGTTTTATATTTAACCCAAACCAAATGATTTAGGGGTGGTTGTGTTTTTAAGTTTTGAAACAAACGTTAAAAACATTTTTAGAAAAAGAAGATAGAGTTTATCAGAGATACTCTTTTCATGTTTTGTATGTTTACATATATACTTACGAAGTGAAGAAATGATTCTGGCTCGCTATGAACGTTTAAACAAAAAGAGAAGGGAGTAGGTTATAAACTCTTTACATTTTTGTACGTTGAAATCAACGGGAGAAAAAAGAAAAAAAATTGTTTTCTCCATTTTTAAAAAAATGATTTTTTAAATTTAATCATAGCTATATTAAATATTAAAAGTGAGATATATATTTTGATGTAGAGTACATAAAAATTTCCTATTTTCAAAATTTATTATTGATTAATCTTCACAAATTTTAGGTACTTATTTTTATTTGTTCTTAATATTAATATATTTATTAAATATAATAAATGAATATAGAATTGTAATTTTTATTTTGGCTTGTGTTCATGCGATCCAATCAATTATACAAGTGCAAATTTTCTTTTTTTTTTGCGTTTGACATCATTCATGAAAGTTGTTTAAAAGCTTTTGGCATTCAATGTGAAATTGGTTCACAGAGAACGGCAAACTCATTAAATATCACTGGACAACTGTTATCCATCAAATTAAAGAGGTGCACCGTAAACTCATTAAATAGCATTGGACAGATGAATATAAACTCATTAAATCGCATTGGAAAAACGTTATCATTCAAAGATGTGCACGGTAAACTCATTAAATAGCATTGGAAAAACGTTCCGTCAAAGATGTGCACGGCAAACTCATTGATTACGGTGCATAACTATATTGTTACATTAAAAGCTTCTCGTACGAATGTTGTCTGAAATTGTGACCTGATCATTAATGTTATTAAAATTGTTTTAATAACATATAATTTTGACTCTTTAAAATTATTGAGTTTATTTTAATATAATATATGATATTTTATAAAAAAATATTCCTACCTAAAAAGATAATAATATTTATTTTTATTTATAAAGAACGACTTGATAATCAGGAAACTTGTAGTTCATAAATAAATAATATTTTCTATCGCATATGATGCATGTCTGAAGAAAATTTACTTAATTTTATACTTTTGGCCTAGACTACTTAGGGAGTATAATATTAATTAATTCTCCATTATTTAGGTGAATAAATTAAACTATACTAATAGGAACGACCTGATAACCAGAGGATTATATAGTATTGAATCTACTATAAAATTTTATATAATAAAATAGGAAATTTATCATTCTTTAATTATGCATGAGTAACGACTTGATAACCAAGGAGCTCATTTATATTTTTAAAGATTTTATATCATTTAGATAAAAGTCCATGTCTAGATGATATATGATTGTGTTCTTATTTTGATGTTTTTTTATTAGATTTCTAAAAAATATCTACTATATCATTGCGAATCATTCTTGATGCTAACAAGCTGGTGGGTAACAACTTTGATGATTGGTACCGCAATTTGAGAATTGCTCTCATGCACAAAAAACTTATCGATGTGATCGATAAACCCGTAAAGGAAGCGCATCCTGAGGAAATTGATGATGCTAATGCATTGGATGTATATTTTAAGTACAATGAGTAAAGTACTAATGTCAAGTGCATTATTTTGGCATCAATGAGTTTTGAACTCCAAAGGCAGTATGAAGGTATGAATCCTCCACAAATCATTGAGCATCTTAAGAAGATATATAGGTCACAAAGTAAGACTGCTAGATACTAGTTATCTAACTCCCTATTCAAGTCTAAACTGAAGCCCAAATCTCCTGTGAGACCCCATGTTTTTAAGATGATTAATCTTATAGAACAATTTGAGAAGTTAAGGTGTTCACTAGGGAAAGAGTTGTCACAAGATTTGAACTTACAGTCTCTTACTGATATTTTTTCACCATTCATTGTTAACTTTAACATGAACAAGATGGACTGAGATCTTCATGAAATGCTCAACTTGTTGATCAATTATGAAAATCAAGTAACATCGTCTGAGAAGGTGAAAGTATTAGGGTCTGTGAACCTGGTTGGTAACTCTTCTAAGCGTAAGTGGTAGGGCAAGAAGAAGCCCAAGAAAAATCATCTTGCACCTAAGGGTGTTTGGAACAAATCCAAGGATAAGGGGAAGAAAGTTGATCAAAAGGATGTTGAATGTTTCTTTTGTACAAAGAAGGGACATTGGAAAAGAAACTGCCCAGAGTATTTGGCTACTTTGAAAGACAAGAAACAAGGTGGGACATTTATGAAAAATGTTTTCATGATTTCTTTAACTACTATTGATTATACTAAATGGGTATTAGATACTAGAAATAGCTTTAACATCTGTAATATGTTGCAGGATCAGTAGGAGATTGAAGAAAGGAGAAGTTAAGCTACAAGTTGGGAATAGAGCAAGCATTGTTTCCCTAGCTATAGGAACTATTTTTCTTGTTATGCCTACGGAAAGACTTTATTATTAGAAGATTGTTATTATGTTCCTAAATTTGTTTCAAATATTGTTTCTATTTCATTATTAGACAAGCGTGGATTTCATACAATCTTTAAGAATAACTAATGTAATATATGTCATGGTGATGAATTATATGAAAGTGGCTATTTACAATATGATCTTTATGTTTTACCTGAAATAGTTGTTTATCCAATAATGAATGTTTCTAGTCAAAAAAAGTAAGAGAGATAATCATGCAAATCGAACTTACCTTTGACATTGTAAACTTGGTCATATTAGTAAGAAAAGAATAAACAAGTTACATAAGGAAGGATGTCTTGGTCAATATGATTATGAATCATATGAATCTTGTGAATTTTGTCTCAAAGGTAAAATGACCAAATCTCGTTTTACTAGAACTGGAGAGAGAGCTAGTGAACTTTTAGGACTCATACATACTGATGTATGTGGGCTTATGAAAGTTTATGCTAAAGGTGGATATTCTTATTTTATTACCTTTACTGATGATATGTCAAGATACGGATTTGTGTCTCTTATGAAACACAAGTCCAAATCATTTGAAATATTCAAAAGATTCCGTAGTGAAGTTGAAAAACAAATTGGTAAGAGTATAAAGGCATTAAGATCTGAACGTGGTGGTGAGCATCTTAGTGATGATTTTGTTGATTATCTAAGGCAAGATGGAATCTTGTCTCAGTGGACTTCTCCAGGAACACCACAACACAATGGTGTTTCAAAAAGGAGAAATTGAACTTTATTGGATATGGTGAGTCCATGATGGGGTTCATTGATCTTCATATCTTCCTATGGGGATATGCTTTAGAAGCCATTGCCTATTTATTAAAAAAAGTTCCCACTAAAGCAGTCACTAAAACTCTATATGAGATGTACAAAATGATGCAAGCCTAACCTAAAATATTTGAAAATTTGTGGATGTCCAGCTTATGTCAAGGGATTGTTGTCAGATAAGCTTGAAGCAAGGTCTGAAAAGTGTAGATTTGTAGGCTATCCCAAGGAAGAGACATTAGGCTGTTAAGGAGGGCCATAGTTGCAGAAAACAAAGGTAGGAGGAATAAACAGCACAAGAGGAAATCCTGACTGATCAAGTTCACTTAAGGTTGTTGTGACTTTGTTGCTAACTCCGTAAGCCTATTTATAGGAATTCCAAGTTCAATAAAGACATAGTTTCTAACAATTATTTTTGTAAAAAATATCATTTTTGTTAAGATATATTATATATATCTTGTATTTAGTTTTGACATTTTAATTGGACATATAAAATCTTAATTGTAGTGGGATTTAAAAATTGTGGATTGATGAACATAAAAGGATGAGGTTGTTGTGGTTTGAATTAAAGTGGTAATTACTTGGTTGAAGTTGGACTCTTGATGGATTTGTCGATATTAGTAATCTGTGACAAGCATCTATCTTGAATGTGATTTTGTGGCAATAGGGTCTAAAGTGGGTATGCATGTGCAGTAAAAAAAAAGTCGACGTGTATATATTTGGGATAGAGTTTTATGTGAGTTTGTTGTCTAAATATAAATACTACGTTAGGCATAAAAAGTAAGAGGTGTGTGTGCAGTGGGTGTTAAAAAAAGCAAGAGGTGCGGCAGTGATTGGACTATGTGGTGTGTGTGTGAGATAAGTCAACGTTGTATACTATGCATTAAAAAGAAAGTGGAGTGGGCATTGAAACAGAAGCTTATGTGGTTTTTGGTGTCTTGCAATTAAATAGGGTGTGTGCGACAATGTGGTGAAGGTGGAGTGATTTGCAGCTACAGTAAAGAAGCTTGCGGCACATGATGATTTATACAGCTGAATAACGTGTCTTGTGTGTGAGCCAAGGTGAACTACGTCAACTCATTATTGTTGTGATGACTTCAGATTTATTTCAGTAGAGCTGAACCAATTGGGAAGTTGTCTTCCTTTTATCTCAAGTATTATCGTTTTTGTTTTTAGTTATTCTAATCACTTGAGTTGTTTGATTAATTGTCTTTATTAGTAAACAGTGTGTGAAAAATCCTCTGTTGAGGTTAGTACGAGGCAGTCGTACTATTAGGTGTGAAATTCTTTCACTGAAAGTGAGGTTGAGAGATAGTGTTAATAGTTGAGCGATGTCGGCTCAGTAAAGCCGTGAGTAAATCTATTATACTTTGATGAAAGTTATTAAGCTGGGTGAGGGCCCCGCAGACGTAA
The DNA here is from genome assembly GCA_025504915.1 of Erythroxylum reticulatum. Lineage (NCBI taxonomy): Eukaryota > Viridiplantae > Streptophyta > Magnoliopsida > Malpighiales > Erythroxylaceae > Erythroxylum > Erythroxylum reticulatum. The sequence continues at coordinate 1,078 of JANSVA010056175.1, read as the reverse complement.
GCAAGGTGTGTCAAACTACATTGCCAAATTTCTGGTGTTTTTATTATTTCGGTTTTGCTTGTTTCTATTTTGTTGGTGCCAAAGAATTTTGCAGAAAGTTTGCGAAACAATTAACGCTTTTGGTTTTAGAATTGGTTTTAGAACGAGGTCACCGATTCAGAACTTGATAGCAAGTTGGTGCAAATCCTAGTTTCGCGAACATGGCCATAAGAGAAGGAGCATCAATTATTGGGCCATCGCTGTTGGACGGTTCCAATAATCCTGCATGGAAATCACGGATGAGGGTCTTTATTTAGGAACAGGGAACAAGATTATGGAACTCGATAGTACATGGCTGGACACATCCGATGATTACTGACGATAAAGGAGAGACAATTCTAAAAATTCATCTGAATGGATAAGAGCAGAAGAAAAAAAAGCGCTTGGAAACTCATAAGCTTTGCATGCAATTTTCAGTGCTGTTGATGAAGGACGCTTCTTATTGATATCATCCTGTGAATCGGCTATAGAAGTGTGGGATATGTTGCAGAATATTCATGAGGGGTCAAAATCTATTATAGCGTCAAAACTACAGATGTTAGTTATGCAGTTTGAAGAACTAAAGATGGATGAGAATGAGACTATTGGAGACTTTCATGAAAGATTGCATGATATAGCGAATTAGGTACATCAACTCGGGAAGAAATATTTCAATATGAAACTAGTCAAGAAGATGTTGAGATCACTACCTCCAAGATTTATTCCAAAAATTGCAGCAATCGAGCAGGCTCATGACATCAATGATTTGTCACCGAAAAAGGTAATTGGAATTCTTACAAATTTTGAAATAAATTTATTGAGGGACAATCTAGAGAATAAAAAAGGATTAGCATTGTAAACTGAGATTGGTAAATTCGTGAATGAATTAGAAGATGAATTCGACAAGAATGAGGATGTGGAGCTATTAACACGAGAGTTTAGTAAGTAGATAAAGAGAGTGAAAAAGGACAGATCCAAGTTTATGTAAACGATCTAGAAGGGGGGTTGAATAGATCTTTAAACCTTTTTTATAAAATCAGAAGTTAATACACACAAAACA
>JANSVA010056079.1:0-10000 GCA_025504915.1 Erythroxylum reticulatum | reverse complement strand
AAAGTTGAGAAGAGTTATACTCAAAAGGACTCACTAGAATAGTCATAAAATTCGAAAGATTACTCAAAAGAAGAAAAATGAGGAAGAAAGGTGGTAGAAAGCATAGTCAGGTAACTCATTTATAGATTTCAACTGTAGACGCTATCAAGAGAAACAAGTCTTATGAAAAAGTTGAGAAGAGTTATACTCAAAAGGACTCACTAGAATAGTCATAAAATTCGAAAGATTACTCAAAAGAAGAAAATGAGGAAGAAAGGTGGTAGAAAGCATAGTCAGGTAACTCATTTACAGTTTATGAAATCTATAGTAATGCTACCATTACATGATCGATTTAAACCACCGTGAGCAAAAGAAGTATGTTGAGCTAGCGACAGTAAATAAAGGGCTACATGGGAGGTACCATGATTTTTAACTTTTTTGTTGTTTCATCTTTCGTATTAGACTAGGTTTCCAGTTATGTTTTTTACGTGTTTTCAATATAAGTTAATACCTTGAAGAAATCAAGCATAAGTATAACTTTGGTTTTCTTTGTCCTTCTCTTTTTCGCAATAGATGGAAATGGTTTAGAAGGGAAAACAATGAGGTGATGATGCAAATATAAGGTATGGAAGGAAATCGGGAGTGACACGAAGGAAAAATTAAAAAAGGGAAAAAAGTGTGAAAATTCCCAATATGGCCATGATCATGACCTGTAGTGGGGGCAGAATGGGACATGCAATTTTCATGCTTTTTTTTTCAATTTTACCCCATTTCTCCTCCCTAACTTATATATTTACTCTTACCCTCATTTTTGTCATCCACAACACTCTCTCCACTCTCTCTAGAAACAAACTCTCAAATCCTCTCTTTTCTCTCTACAAAAGTCTTTATCTCTCTAAATTCTTCACACCTCTCATTCTAAATGGGACCGAGAATTAAGCAAACGATCAAGTGCACTCAACCAAAGGGCAAAGTTCAAATGTTGGGTTGCGAAAAAAGGAACCAAAAAATGGATTACAAAGCACCCTTTTCAATTTACTCGAAAGAAGAAGGTAGTCATTTTTAAACCCTTAGTTTGAAAAAATGTTGTATATCAATATTTGGTTGTACATCAATATTTGGTCTTTGAAATATTAGAATGAATTGAATTAAGAGAACGAGTTGAAAACTTAGGGTGACGAATTCATTGAGAAAAATTTATGCGCTTTAACTATGTCATTTATGAAGAACTCACTCTAAAATTCTTCACCTCCCTCCAATTTGAGCAAGCTAACTAAGAATCAATGGTTTCATTTGTAGGGTCAATCGTATGAGTTAAATTATGAAATTTTGTATGAAATTAGTGGATTTCTAAAATCATCCATAGTGGACTAGCTCGATAAATTCCATGCCACGTTATTGAACTGAACTGACTGGGTTGAAGAATTTTGAAGCTAAAAATGCCCAGAATAACATAATTCTTAGTCCTGAGCACTTGTTATTACACAAGTTCATATGTCAAACCATGTTTGACAAAAGAGAAAGTAATAAGTGTTCGCTAAAGGAACTTTTCATATTGTGGTGCATACACCATAGTGTCTAAGTTTGCACCTCCACCCACATCTTTAACACTATTATTGCTACTCCAAAAAGGAAAGCAATATTCTGGGCATTGGGTACTTGGTTACGACTATTACAGAGTATTATGGTGTCAATTACGATGGACTAATTGTCCATTTTCCTAAGTTAGTTAACACTCATCACTTAACAAGGGTTAAGATCTTGAAGTCCCACAATATGAAACTTTGAGATATCAGCGCCAAATCGCATATTAAGAATAGGGCAAGATAAGCTAGTTCGAGCTCGACGTCACTGCAACAAGAGGAGGAATTAACCAGTGAAGAATCAGGAGAGGAAGAGAAAGTTTGATGGGAGAAGGTACTCAATGCAATTTCAAACACTAACAATGTAATTTCAAAAAATGCCAAAGTGTTGAAGGAGATAACAAAGGAGCAAAGAAGACAACGCTGAGACATTCGAGGCATTTGCAAATAGTTCGCTACTCAAAGCATAGAGATCTCACCTCCAACACCATCACCATCACTATCACTATCACCATCTCAATCGCCATGACAGATTCTTGTGCTCTAACCCTTGTCTTTTTATTTTATTTTATACTTATGTTTGTCCTATTATTTTATTTTATTCCCACCTTACATGTTGTTTGTTCTTCTCACATTAAAGACAATATGTTGTCCAAGTATGGGGAGGATTACACCATATTTTTAATTTAAATGTGAATTTTGCATATTGTATATTAGTTTTTGCTTAAGTTTTGATGATGTGACTTGTGTGAATGTGTCAATGGCTAGGACTTAATGGAATTAGTTTAGCTTTGAATATTGTCTTTTAGGTTGTAAAGATTTTTTAGTTTGTGAAATTAGTGTCCTAAGTCACTTTGATTAAATATGCTTGTTAATTATGATATTAGGTTAGTTCATATTGCCACATATATTTATAATTTTAGGTCAATTAAATAAGTAGCATCGTTATTACCCTTTCATGAGAATGGTTAGCTAAAGAAATGAGGTAGGCAATAAAATGTGAAAAAATGTATGTATTTCTTAAATAAATAACTATTCCACTGGCCTTCAGATTATGAATAGAGCTAGTAGCTAGTTGAGATTGTGATCTAGCTGAGTAACCAGGGGACATTCATCACAAGTGTTTGTCTTCATGTCAAAAGGCTAGAATGACATTTCAACCAAGAAAATTAATAAAACGTGACCTAGTTAAGTAACCAGGGGATATTCATCACAACTATTTGCCTCGACGTCAAAAGACTTGGTCAATGTGAATGAAAATTAACAAAAATAGTGTGTTGATAAATAAAACCTACTGATCTTTATGAATATCTTGAATTTTAATGAAAAGCTACTTAGGGATAGTTACAATTTTGATTGATTAAATAATTATCAATGTGTATATGTAAGTGATGGGGGTGAAGAATTTGACGTTAAGGTCTTGATTAGTATGTATATTTAGTTCGAAGTACTTAGCCACAGATTTCATAAGTTAACAAGTTAGAACAACTTAAAGGTTTATGTTTGAAGTTAAATTAGTTTCATGAAGTTCAATGCCATTGTGTGATTATTGCACATGCATACTGATATGTGTTATTGTTTGTTGTGATTGTGATTGTGTTTTATTTTGTTTTCTCTTGAGGACAAGCAAAAGTTCAACTGTGGGGATTTTAATAGTTGTAGTTTGCATTATGTTCGAGTGGGTAATTTAGTATGTTTTTATTTGTTAATTAAATGATTTGCGTATGTTTAGGTTTAGAATTGTGTCATTTTGATTATGTGTTTATGTTTTTTAATATTATGTGGTTTAGAGTATGTTATCAAGCTTTAATTTTGTGTGTTTGAGGTGTTTTGATGGGTTTGTTAGTGTTTGAGATCAGGTAAAGAAGATCGAAGAAGATTTGGAGAAAACTCAGAGGAGGTGCCAAGGCCATAATTGTGACATACCAATCACGATCGACAGAAGCAAACCAGCGAGGGCCACGAACAGAAGTCAAATAGGACCAGGTCACTATCATGACATATCTGTCACAATCAATAGAAGCCTAATTTCAAATGTCACAATTGTGACATACCTGTCACGATCATGACAGGTGCAATAACAGATGCAAGGAATGCTTCCAAACTCATTTTTTATAGTTATTTTAGACATTTGGGCTCAGGTAAAACCTAATCTTTACTCTAAAAGCCCTAGGACTATAAAAGACAAAAGGATGACCTAATCTAAGGGAGCCTCAATTAGCCATTTGAGGAACGAACCAAGGAAGAGGAGAGAAGAAGGAGATGCTATTGTTGCTGCCACTTTTAGTCCACTCCAAGTTATCTTTCTCATTCCGTCTTGTTATTTCTTTCATTTGATGTATAAGATGGATAAGATAATGATGAATTTTTGTTTAAGGATGTTTAAACTCTTTTAAGGATTTGTTCTTAAATTAATGTTACTTTGACCACTTTTGATGTTAGTGTATTGGGTATTATGATTGTTTATCATATTTGCATGCTTTTGTAATAAATCGAGAGAGTGAATTGATAACAAAACTATTAGGTTAGATAATGAGAGTTAAAATTTTAATATATCATACAAACAATCAAATCCGTAATACTTACGAAGAGAGATCTTTTGAAACCTGATTGTCTATTATAGTACTTAAGATCTAATTGAAATGTGGGTTGTTTTTGTTAATTGAAAGATTGCAAATTCAATAATTCGATTCAATTAGGGTTTAATGAAGTGAAAAATCCACGCTTTGAAATTCTAGGACTAATATTGATTAACTTAAAAGTAATCAAGTTAGCATTTGATGATAGGATAAATCCCTTTTTCTCATAATTGGTTAATCTTGTGTGATTTTCGATTTGTCAATTAGTTGTGCTTAATTTCGAATACCTTGCATTAATTTAGAATTTCAATTTTCAATCTTTCCATATCTAATTGATTAATTTTTTTCTTGTTTTTATTTTCATTTTAATTACACTTTTAGGCCATAGACAAGTTAGGATTTGATTAGTTCACTAATTCCTCATGGGATTGACACTCCATATACTATGCTTACGACCCGTGCATTTATGAAATATTGAGGTTTTATAAGATTAAAACTTGATCAACAAAAGCCCCACACCTAAAATCTGCAACAGTGTTAGAACTTCAATATGGTGAGAAAGACTTAGGTTCGGTAGTTGGGGATCATAGGCCTGAGAAGAACCATATTTTTAAGTAATTAAGGTTGGTGCTAAAAATGGTGCGCCACCTTAATGGGTTATTTCCTTGACAGTAGAGTAGATTACCTAGTAATTAACTAATGGACTCTAACCAATTGGAATAATCATAGACTATTTGACATTTATGTGAATAAAAATAGTACCTTTTTCTTTAAATTCTCTAATCAAGAATCTGTAAAGAAGGCATTAGAATTAAGACCATAGCATTTATACAATAAGGCTTTACTTCTCCAGGCATGGTATGTAAGATTAAATATGGATGATATAAGGCAAGACAATATTCCTCTTGAATATTGGACTACCAGTGGACTCAGCTATTTGGCAAGTTTCATTAAGAGATGGATCAAGCTACTATTGAAATAATAAAGATCGAGTATGCACGTATATGTGTATTAGTAAGCACTATGACCCCTTTTCTGGATACTATTATAGTTATACTCAATTATCATTTTAAACCTATAGAAGATGTTTTGAAGGTAATATATGCATGGAAACTTAAGATACTTAATTCCATAAAATATGGTAGCCAACTAGTAGAGTTTTTAAAACAAGACATTATGATGAACTAGCCGAATTAGATTTATTAGAGGAACAATATGTTATTAAAGCTGATTACATTATTGGTGAGATAAATAAAGAGCAAAATAATGAAACAAACAGCACTAGTAAAGAAATGACTGGAAGCAAACCTTATAAGGAACAAACACTAACTTGTATACCTATAAGAGATGTTGATCGTCATGATAATCTAGTGGAGGCTAACAAACTTTAGGATGGTAGATCAATGATAACCGACACAGAAGTTAATCTTAACTCACCCATCAATGTAGAACATAATGCTGATTTTGATAAAGTAGTAAGGAGAAAGTCAGGTAGGAAGAGAAAACATCATGCGACCATTACTAGTCAATAAATATCATCTCTTGGAATATAACAGGGGCCAATGTTCCCTCTAAAAAACTTTGTTAAGGAAATTCTTTCAAGAATATAAACCAGACATCATAGGCATGTTAGAAACCAGAATCAAGCATCCTAATGGTACATTGCTATAGCTACTTCAGCCTCAATGGAAAGAAATGACTAATTACTCTCTTTACATAAATGGGAGAATTTTGGTTTATTATAAAATATCTTTATAAAAGTATTATATTATTGTATAACTGATTAGATGTTTCACGTTAAAGTCATACATAGATCAGCTAAGAAAGATTGTTTTATAACTTTCATGTATGCATATAACTGTGGCTTCCTTAAAGCCTCTTTGTGGAGTAAACTGAGGGAGATTGCTACCATTTTAATGGAACCCTGACTCATCTTAGCAGACTTCAATTTTATTACATAGTTAGAAGAAGATGATGGTGAAAGATCAAGCAAGCAACCTTTTCTTGGCTTCAAACAATGTATGTATGATATTTATATGATAGATACGACTATTAGGGGAATTTTTTTACTTATTGCAACAATCAATAGGGTGACAACCTAATTAGAAAGAAACTTGATCGTAGCCTTACTAATTTGGAGTGGTTTCAAGTTTTTCCTAAGTTTTTCTCTTTATTCCCTTTCCTAGGTATATCGAATCACTCCCTTATTATCAATCAAATAAATAAGGTAAAGGATCAAAACTCCTTTTAGATTTAATAACTTTCTCATTAATCTAGCAAGTTTGGATGGAGCCATTTAGAAGGGGGTTAGTGCAAAGTGTCATAGCTCTAAACAGTTTATCTGTATCTAGAGGTTGAAAATTGTTAAAGATCATCTTAAGATCCTCAATAAAAATAATGTTGTAAATATTCATCATCTCCTACAAATTCTAAAGCAAACCTTGTATTATGTTCAACAGGATCTAAGAATTAAACCTTCTTTAGCTAATCTTCAAAATAGAGAAAAGCAAGCTATCAATAATCTCTTTAAAGCCCTCAGTTTTGATTATTCATTTATGAAGTAAAGATCTAGAGTGGCTTGGCCTAAGAGAGGAGATAGGACTACTACCTACTTTGACAGAATAGTTGTTACTAGAAAATGTATGAATGGAGTTACATCAGTGGAAAAGAATAATAGACTCATTACTAATCAGAAGGAGTTATTAGAATAGGTTGCTTTATATTTTTCTAAAGTGATGAACTCCCTATCCAATGCTTAATCATTTAGTGACTTCATTAAAGACATTATAGGTAGTGGTCTCATACTAAATAAGGTTGACATACTTAATGAACCATTCACCATTCAAGAGATCAAAAATTGTTTAAAGTCATTAAACCATTAGAAAGTTAGTAGGTTAGATGGTTTTAACATCAATTTCTTTCTTAAAACATGGTACCTCACCAAAGACATGATTTTGGATGTGATTATAGAATTCTTCCATAATAGGAGTTTACTCAATGAGATTAGTAGATCTTACATCAAGCTAATTCCTAAAGGGTTGAACAAAAGAATTTTATTGATTATATTCCCATCATTTATTGTAATTCAGTATGCAAAGTAATCTCTAAGGTACTAGCTGAGAGATTGAAGCAATTCCTTTGTAATCATATTAATCATTCTCAAGCTACCTATTTACCTAGGAGAATAATGAGAGATAATATCATTCTATTACAAGATTTGATAAGGAATTATTTAAGAAAGAAATGGGGTAGGAATTGCAAGATCAAAGTAAATCTATAAAAGGCTTATGATAATATAGATTGGTCTTTTTTGGTTAATAGCATTAAGGCTATGATTTTTCATGTTAAGTTTATTGAATGAAATGTAACAAACCTTTTCCACTCCTACTTATCATTTATGGATAATGGAGAGCCCACCAAAGCCATCAAGAATCGCAAAGGAATCAGGCAAGGTGATCCCACCTCACCTTATATGTTTGCCTTAGTGATGGAAGTTTTAAAGATACTTATTAAAAGGGATGTAGCTAAAAATAAAAACTTCAAATTTCATTCCAAATACAGGAAGCTTTATATCACTATTATGAGTTTCAAAAATGATATTATTCTCCTTTTTAAGGATGATAAGGGCTCGATCACTGCCTTTATGATTGATTTAAAGATGTCTAATAGAATGCTGGGACTATAAATTAATATGGAAGATTTCTTTTTACATATTTGGAAAAGTTTGGGACCTTAAGCAGATTATTGCAACTATTCTAGTTTTTCTAAGCAATTAGCTCCTTTCATGTATCTTGGTATTCCCATTACATTTGCAAAGACTTTATATGAAAATTTTAAGAATCTATTGGACAAATTTCATTCCAGATTAAATAGTTGGAGCACTAAAACATTATCCTTTGTAGGAAGAGCTCAAATAATATCTTTGTGCTAAACTTTATCATAACATATTTGGCAAACACACGATAATACCTTAAGATATCATTAAGTTCATATATAAACCATTAAGGAGATTTTTTTGGTCTGGCAATTAACCAAGGAGGAATAATGTAAATATAAAATTGCTAAAGATATGCTTACCCAAGATACATGGAGGCCTGAATCTAATCCCTCTAAAACTATAAATATGGTGATTCTTACCAAAAGATTGTGGAGATTAGTAGATGACAAACAATCCCTCTAGACCAACTAGGAACATAAATACTACATCAAAGGTAAGAATATGTCGATATTCAATCTTACTAACCTATTCTCCTCTACTATGAAAGGGATTATAAAAATCAGAAGCAGAATATGACCTATAGTAGCAAACAATGGGAAATCGCAGGGATACAAATTTTTTGAGTAGTAATTGGACCTCGGTTGGTCCATTATAAAATGTCATTGGAATCTCATCTCTAAGGAATTCTTTGCATCAAAGTAAAATTATGGATGAGGAATTTGCCCAAAAAGATAACATTTTCATAAAATTATCCAACCATAATTACATCAAAAGATTCCAAACACTTCACTAAATATGAATACAAAGGACAGGAATATTTCAAGGAACTCGAGTAGTGGAAGATTTATAATTTTTCTTATAGAAGGTTTTATTAATAACCTTAATATAAAGTTATTTGGTACAAAATTGTGTGGTTCAAACATGTACTTCCTAGAGCCTCCATCGTCATATGGAAAGCTATTAAAGAGAAGCTACCATAGTGGATAAAGGATAAACTCAAATGATCATTAAATAGTAATATGTATATGCTGAAATGTGAATGAGAAAACCTGGGTATGTTCATCTCTTATTTTTACATATATGATGATCAATATTTTGTAAGTTGTTGTTAAGATGATTTTGAGCTAGAATGATCATTAAAGATGGTGTAGGAAAAAGTGCAGAAAATTTTGATAGATAATGGGTTTTATGTTCTGTTTTATTGGTGTATTAATATGGATCTCTTTGGGTGTTTTAGAGATGGAACTAAAATGAGTCTAAAGCTAAAGAAATGGAGTAATATGGTATCTTAAAATGGAAAGAATTAAGGTTATAGTTAGAAGTGAAATGAAAGAGGAAATGAAGTTCAACATGTGCAAAAATTTTATGAATGTATCACATTGATGTTCTGCTTTTGGTGTTTATAATCAACCATGGTTTATGATTTGTTTATAAATGATATTGATCTGAAATTGAGGTGAGAATGAAGAGGAAATGATATAGAGTTGATGAATTATGCATAAGATGGTTTGAATGTAACATATAAGAGTTGAAAATATGGAAAATTGAAAGAGAATGGTTGGAATTTGTTAACTGTAACATTTCCACTAGACATGCATCTGTATTTTAGCCCTATCTTGATCTGTAGACATCCAAATGAGATGATTTTAAGTTTAGAGTAAACTACATATGTCTATATTTTTCATGAAAGAATTGAATTTGAATTCTGTCTTTAAGGGTTTCAAATTTTAGCTTGAAATTAAGTATAATATGTTGTTATAGTGTGAGAAAAGTCTCAAGTATTTTGTGTATAACTTGCAGAATACTGAACCAAATTGTGTGAACTTGGTATTGTTAGAAACTTAAGACATATGGGAACATTTTTTAGAAGAATGTATTGCCTAAATATCTTTTTTTCTTTGTCAAAATGGTCATAAAAAATTAACCCAAAAATCTTTTTTGAGAAAAGCTGGAATGATGCTTGGATTAAGTGACTAAATGTGTGATATTTATAAAGTGATAATTGAGGTTATAACTTAGTGAATGAATTGTCGATATCAAAGTACCAAAGGCATGAGTATAATAGGAATGAAGATGTTCATATGATTGTAGTTATGATTCAAAGGAGTTGAGTAATATGTACTAAGTAAATGTGAATGAGA
>JANSVA010056068.1:0-12700 GCA_025504915.1 Erythroxylum reticulatum | reverse complement strand
TGCATTACTCAAAGTTAACCTAGCATAATAAATCACCCGCAAAGATGTCTCAACTTTTTGGCCCAAAACAACTCCCACAGTAAAATCAGAAGCATCACACATAATCTCTAATCAAGAGCCACAATAATCGATGCAGAGATCAATTTTTCTTTAAGAACATTAAAGGCATTAAGTCATTCGTCATTAAAATCAAAATGGACATCTTTTGCTAACAGTTGGCATAAAGGACAACTTATTTTAGAAAAATCTTTGATAAACCTCCAATAAAATCCAACATGTCTTAGAAAACTTCTAATATCCTTGATAGAAGTGGTCGGCGAAAGCTTTTCTATAACTTCAGTTTTAGCCTTATCAACCTCGATTCCCCTTTTTGATACAACATAACCTAGGGCTATTCCTTGTTTCACCATAAAATGACTCTTTTCTCAACTTAAAGTCAAGTTACATTCAATACATCTTTCAAGAACACGAGTCAACTTATTTAGGCAATCATCAAAAGAGGTATCAAAGATTGAGAAATAATCCATAAATACCTCAATAAATTCCTCAATCATGTCTGAGAAAATGGAAAACATGCACCTTTGAAATGTTACAGGCACATTACACAGCCCGAATGGCATCCTCCTAAAGGCAAATGTCCCAAATGGAAAAGTAAATATCGTCTTTGCTTAGTCCTCGGGAGCAATTATTATCTAGTAATAACCTAAACAACCATCAAAATATAATAAAACTCATGTCTAGAAAGTTTATCCAACATTTGATCAATAAAAGGGAGGAAAATGATCCTTTTTGGTTGCCGCATTCAGTTTCCTATAATCAATACACATTCTCCATCCAGTGGTGGTCCTAATTGGTAGTAACTCATTCTTCTCATTTTGAAAAATAATAATGCTGGATTTTTTTGGAACCATATGGACTAACTGGCAGTACACATTAAACTCTTCAACTAAGTCTAACTCCCTTATTTCTTCCTCCTGCAAGGCAAAATCAAAATTGACAACATTAATTTGATCAACAAGAGAACACTCCTCATAAATAACAGCAGTATATATAGGTTTAACATTAAGGATCGAAAAAACTACTGTTTCTCCTAAGACACCCATGGTCAATTTCCAATTTTTCACATCAATCAAAATGTTGGTGGTGGCCATAAAAGGTCTTCTAAGGAGTATGGTGTGCTCCTTTGTCATAAAAGGTCTTCTAAGGAGTATGATGTGCTCCTTCTCTTGTTCCTTTATTTACCCCATATCTAAAACCACAAAGTCAACGGGTATGATCAATCCTCCAACCCTCACCAACACATCTTCCATTATTCCTTTTAGATAACGGATTGACCTATAAGCTAATTGCAAGAACATGTTGGTAAGTCTTAATTGTCCTAGATCCAATTTCACATAAATAGAATGAGGCATTAGGTTTATACTTGCTCTTAGGTCAAGCATACCCTTAACCACCTCACCATTACCCATTGATACCTTTACGATGAAAATCCCTGGATTTTTTAATTTGGGAGGTAACTGCTGTTGAAGGACTAAACTTGCTACTTCAGAAAATATCACCTTTTCATGTGGTGCAAACTTTCGTTTTTTGTTGTTAAGTTCCTTAAAGAACTTCGCCTAAGCTAGAATGTTACTGATCATATCTAAGGTAGATTAATATCAACTTTAGAAAGCATGCTATAAAGATCAAAAAATTGCTCATCTTATTTTGAGTCTTTAAGGTGGCTTGGATATGGAACTGATGGTCTATAAGGATCGGTTGCTCTATGCAGTCTTGGTCCTTCATCACCCTTGGTTGCATGCTTGAGTTTTTTACCGCTTTGAATGTGATTTGAAGAGTCCTTCCCATTGCTCTCCTCATTTTGCCCATGTTTTCCTTCAATGAGGTTCTTCTCTTCTTGATTACCTACATCAAACATGTTAGAAGGAATCTGAACATGATTATCAATCACCTTACCACTTCTTAGAATCGTGACAGTCTTGGCTTGTTCGGGTTAACTGGGTAACCTTTCCTTTTGATTGCCTTGCAATTAGAGATGGTCGTGAGTTTTCAACCTAATTAATATCTGCACTACTTGACCCGAAAAATAGACATGGAGGCTAAAAATAGATTTTAAATGGATGCTAAAAAAGGATGTTGATATGGATTTGAATATGGGTCTAGCGATAACCCAAACACATGGATACCCATATCTTACCTGTTTTTTATTAACTCTATTTTTTCTATTTTTTCTTGAATATTTATGGTTAAATATAATAAAATATTAATAAGAGAAGAAACATCTTTAAAATCCCCACTTTACTCCACAATCCTCACCATTTTCATCATATTTTATTTTCTTATAGGATGATAATAATGCAAAAGACATGGAGATGAAGTTTTGAATGTTTTGGAGTTCACGCAAAGATAATTTGAAGCTTTGGATATTTTAGTCTTTGCTCTAGTTTTGATTGTGAAAAATATATGTTGTCTTTGCACTAGACATTATGATTTTTATTATTCCAATTTTATGGTTTTTTAAGACATGCAAATCAAAATCTTGACTTATTATTATTAAAGTAATTTTCATTTAAAGTGTTCGCAAAAATCTGCTCTTTATATTTTCTATTTAGAAGTTATATTTTTATGTGCGATACAACTTGATGGATATCTAAAAACCCAAACAATCCAATGGATTTGGATATGGGTAATAAATTGTAGAAATTGATGGATACGAATATGGATATAGGTTAAGTCATAAAAAATGGATATGGATATGGGTTGAGTAATACCTGAACCGAACCCTACCTATTGCCATCCCTACTTGCAATTAAGTAGCAAGTTGCCCCACTTGAGTGTCAACCCTCTTTACAGAAGCTTCCAATGAATAACATTTATTTTTGTTCATCTTTTGATTTTGATCAGTCGCTTGAATGAATGCATTCAGGCTTTCCTCCAATGAAGGTTTTCTCGGTATATTCTGACTTAAGGATTGCCTTTGGAGCTAATTCTGCCTTTGAAAAGTCTGATATGGTGGTTAGGGATGCATTGGTAGGTTATTGGACTTCCCAGAGAAATTGGGGTGGTTTCTCTAACCAGGGTTATAGGTGTTTGAATATGGATCATTCCATACCCTCAGTTGAAAACCATTAAGTTAACTTGCTTGTCCTTTCTCCCCTGTAAAAGATTCAAAAGAATACGAGAAAACATTAGCCCCATAACTAAAAGTTCTATATATACCACATACCTCGTGACTCGGAGCATCTTGAGATTGTCTCATGGTTAGCATTTTCACATGCTTTATGAGCTTTGCTAATTGCATATCCATTTCTTGATTTAAGCTCACTTCATGAACTCCAGCTCTTCTCCCTCTCACACTCTTTTGCTGAGAATTGGCCCTCAACATTTTGAAGATCTCATATGTTTCTTCTGTAGTCTTCTCTCCCACAGCTCCCCTTGCTGCATTGTCCACTGTATACTGACATTGTTGTGTCAATCCATCATAAAAGAACTGGTTCTCCATATGGAGTGGAAAATGATGGTATGGATACTAAATAAGTAGGAGTTTGAAGCATTCCCATACCTCATGGAATGGCTCTCCCTCTATCTGAGTGAAGGTAACTATCTTTGTCCGTAACTCAGAAGTCTTCTGGAGGGAATAAAACTTTCCTATGAACCTGTTATACACTTCTTCCCATGTAGTCAATGAACTAGGTGGAAGGGTCATCAGTCATAACTTGTCCCGATCCTTCAATGTGTATGGGAAGCACCTCATCCTAAGTTGATGTTCATTTAGACCATCTAACTGGAACGTCTAGAGAGTGGTATAGAATTTCCAAATGAAGTTTAAAAGGTCTTTATTGGGAACCCCATATAAAGATGGCAACATGTTGTAGTGGATACTTTTTAACTCATAGTTTTTGGATACATCTACTAGTGAATGCATGAAGTAGCAGTATTTATTACCGGTCTAGCATTCCTTCATTACTGGCTGCTTTTCACCCATCTCTTGATCTTCTGGTTTGAACCCCTTAAGATTGTCTTTAAATCCCTTTGGAAGTTCTCTTATCCGATGTACATTGATAATAAAGGGAGCAAGTTCACCTTCCAGAGACCTTCTTCCTTATGTAAAACAAATAAAAACAATAGTGAATTAATAAGAAAATTACTAAAACAAATCAATGAAGTAACACAACAAAAATGTGTTCATAAACAGACAAAACAATCGACGAAACAATCAAAATCACTTTAGCAAATAAAAATAATCAAAATTAATTCAAGTTCAAAACACTAAATACCTCCTCAGCAATGACGCCAAAAACTTGTTGTGCCCAAAAAGTTCTAAAAAGACCTAGGCTATCCTACTCATAAGTATACGAGGAAGTTGTACTGATTACCCAGGGTCGTCTCCCAAGGAGCTGAAATTGGTTAACTAAAGTTAACTTTGAATTAAAAATAAAAACAATGCAATCCTAAACATTATATCCTAAAATGGAAGTTTTAAGGAAAATTGCGAAATTAAATGGAAAAATAACATAATCAATCGGAAGCAAAAACAAGTAGAAATTGAAGTGGAAAACTCTTAAGAATTAATTTCACTAATTTAATCTCCTATGCATGATTAAGGGGAAATGATTGGGCAGTTGTCTTATCAAAATTAATAGTTAGGCCCTAAAATCAACTCAAGTAATTAATTAAATCTAACTTTCATATTCAACATGTTATTACCCTAATTAATTACGGAAGCCCGAATACTAATTGCCACTTAGGTTAATATATTTCTAATTCTTAACCTAAGCGCCTATAGTTTATCGTTCCATATTAAACTTCCCCTCTCGGTCCTTTGTTTAATACTAAAATGATGCAAAGTTTGATCATGCTATTAAGTCCATTCAGCTCAGAAACTACAGAAATAAATAAGACAACAGATCCATAACCTAATCATGCATATTCAAATAAAATAGCTACATTAATTCTCAAGAAAAAGAAATTAGACCATCATAGTATAAATATGGTTCACCATTCTCAAATAGTTAAATCCCATCTTTATCAATATAAGATAAATATTTGAGCAACAAAACAGTGACTACCGAATGGGCAATCAATCTTTAACAGAGAAAACAAGTTCAACAAACAAAAATAACAGAGTTCAATAATAGTAGCAGAGATGAAACAAGAATTGACAAACAAAATAAACCCCCAGATGATCTAGCATTGGTGTTGGCTTTCACCTTCTGCCTATGCTCTACTCCAAACAGTGACTACCGAATGGACAATCAATCTGACTGCTCCCAGTTATATTCTTCTTGTTTTTCCCTGTCTCTTCTCTCTGTCTCTCTTCTTCTGTCTCTTGTTTTTGCCTTTGTCTCCTTGCCTCACCTCTCTCTGTGTTTCTATTCCAGCCATATGAAGAGTGTCTAGCGGGAAGAATGTCTCTCTGTTCTTTCTAGAGTATTGAGAGTGAGCCGCCCCTACTACTGTTCATGATGTGATGAATAAAGATTAATAGACCACGCTACTGTTCTGATTTTTGTTAATGATGGTCCATATCTATGTTACCGTTTCCTTCAAGTAATGTTGTCGTATTACTGCTTCTTTTATCATTTAAATGCATGTGCATAGGGCTGTCCCTTCCTTTGTCTAATAATTGAATTACTAACTTGCATGGACATTAATTCACGTGAATTTATGCATAAAATTTCTACGCACATTCAATGCAGCTCACATTCTTTTCTTCAGTTCTTCATTTTTCTTGTCTTTTAATTTTCTTTGTCTCGCTTCATGAAGACAAGCGAGTATTGATCTTCGAAAATGGCCTATATATCGTGTTTTCGACTTACTTCAACTTCTTTGCTTCCAAGTTATGCCTAAAATCACAAATGAGTCAAAGTGAGTATCTTAAGCATTTCTAAGACATTAATCACTAAGTGTAGCATATCAAATGAATCATAATTTAAACAAATATCATTATACAAAATTCAAAAAATAACCCAATTAATATTCATGAAATATTCATACCATTTTCACTCAATTAATCTCACATTTAGATCGAAACACAAGGATTTGTAACCAAAATCAAGATATGAAGGCAATTAAAAGTAATAAAAATTAGACACAACACCATGTTCGAGGAGCTTGCTTTAAACCATACAAAGCTTTAGATAACTTCATCACATAATTTGGATAGTTTTCATCTTCAAAACTTGGGGGATGCTTAATAAATACCTCTTCACTAATGTAACCATTTAAGAATTCACTTTTAACATCCATTTCGAACAACTTGAATTTTCTATAACATGCAAAGGTAAGTAAAATTCTAATCGATTCCAATCTAGCAACAAGTGCATAAGTTTCTTCAAAATCAATGCCTTCATGTTGATTGTAACTTTGAGCTATAAGTTTAGCTTTGTTCCTTACCACCTTACCATTTTCGTTAAGTTTGTTTTGAAATACCCACCGAGTCCTAATGATTGACTTGTTTTGAGGATGAGGTACTAGATTCCAGACTTTGATTTTTTCAAATTGATTCAGTCCATCTTTCATGGTTGAAACCTAGTTTTTTTTAATAAAGGTCTCTTAAACGGTCTTTGATTTTATTTGTGAGATGGGAGCCACAAAGTTAATCTTAAACGATGATCTTATTCTTAGAATTTTGTAAGGGTCTCTAAGAATATATTGATGTGTATCAAGACCTCTCCATTCTTTTGGCGTTTTTTGTTGTATAGGCTTCTGCTGAGATGAAGGAGCCTGCTCTATTCTAGCTTCAAAGGTGCCTTCTTGATTTTGTGATTCTAAAGGTATTATTGGTGTAGTTTGATTCTATGATGTATTTTTATGAATCAAAGGATGCTCTTAATCATCTGAGTCAGTTGCTATTGTCGAAGGTAGAGCTTCATTAAATACCACATTATTGATTCTTCTATCTTCTTTGTTTTTTATTATATACTCTAAATCCTTTACTAGTGGTACTATAACCTAAGAAAATAGCTTAATTTGATCTCAAATAAAACTTTCCAAGGTTGTCTTTTCCATTGTTTAGCACGAAACGCTTGCAGCCAAATGCTTAAAAGTAAGCAACATTTGGTTTTCTTCCTTTCCGCAACTCATAGGATGTCTTTTCAGAATAGGTCTTACAAGACATCTGTTAAGTATATAACATACCATAGATACTACTTCTGCCCAGTATCTATGAAGTAATCCACTTTCACATAGTATGGTCCTGGCCATATCAACCAAAGTTTTGTTCTTTCTCTCTACAATTCCATTTTACTGAGGTGTCCTTAGATAAAAGAAGTTGTGAGTTATACCATTGTTTTCACAGAATTCTTCAAAGTTTCTGTTATCGAATTCTCCTCTATGAAAGCTCCAAATTATAGTGACGCAGTATCCATTTTTATCTAAATTTTTTTTGCAAAACTTCTAAAACACTTTAAAAGCATCATCTTTATTTAATAAAAAAAACCCATGTAAATATAGAGCAATCATCTACTAAAACAAAACCATAATGTTTACTATAAAACTCTTAAGTCCTAGTGGGAGTGAATAAATCCATGTGCACAAGTTCAAGTGGATGGTTAGTAAACATAATATTTTTAGGAGGAAAGCTGCTTCTAACTTGTTTACCTTTTAAGAATGCCTTACTAACCTTATTACTTTCAAACTTTAAGGTTCGTAGTCCTCTTACGAACTTGTTTTTGGATAATTTTGATAGAATGCTCATGTTGGAATATCCAAATCTTCTGTGCCAAATGTACAAATCATTTTCTAGAGAGACAAAACATTTAACACTTTGTGACGACATGTCTTCCAATTAAGCATAACATATAATCTAATTTCTAAGACCAACAAACACAATATTATCATTATGAATATCCACAATTTCATGATGAGATATATAGAAAATGACTTTGTAACCTTTGTCATATAACTGACTCACACTTAACAAGTTATATTTCAAACCATTAATAAAGAGAATGTTATCAATGGAGGTAAAGTCAGAATTACCAATTTTACCAATTTCGATGACCTTTGACTTTTTTATCTACAAAGACAATATTACCTCTATGTTTTCTTTCAATGTAGTTAAAATTTGATATTTCACTTGTCATATGTCTTGAAAAACCACTATCAACTATCCATTGATTCTCCCTTGTCTCTGTTTTGAAACATATCTGCAGAAAGCATTATCTCATTTTAGATACCCAAATTTTCTAGGTCTTTTCAGGTTAGTAGTTTGACCTTTCGGTCTCCAAACATACATCTAAGATAATTTCTTTTTACTAAAGTTACAAGAATGAATAATGTGACCATGTTTACCACATTAATCGCACAAAATAGATGAATGATAGTTGTTATGATTTTTTCCACTTAGCATGTTCTTGTTGTTTTGGCTATAACCGTTGCTAAATTTATTAAAGAAGTTTTTGTATGGCCGAATATTATTATTCATTGTATCCTACTCTACCCTTACCAAAAATGCATTTACCACTACTAAACATCACATTAAGATTCTTCCTTCTATCAATGAAAGTTTTCATATCTTTTTCTAGGGATAAGATCTTTCCAACATTTTTCTTCTTTTCAAGTTCTAAGACAGTTACTTTTTCTATCTTACCTTATTAAAATCATTTTTAGTAGTGTATTTTCCAACTTAGCTATCCAGAGCTTTCTTTTCAAAAACCTTTCGCTTATAGTCAACCATAAGAGACATATTCCTGGTTGCCAAATTCTTATTCACAGATTCCAATGATTTAGTCTTACTCTTTAGAAATGCATCATTGCTCTTAGACTTCTCAACTTCTTCAATTTCATGGTTAACCTTTTGTACTAATCATACAATTCATGATATTCATTTTTTAATTCATTAACTTCAATATTAGAGTCAGAATAATATACCTCATGATCTCCTATTCAGCCATCAAGCAAACATAACAACTTCTTCTGGTTCTTCTTCTTCAAAGTTTTTAGAATCCTCATCTAACTAGGCTATAGTCACCTCTTACTTTTTGAATTTTCTTTTCTCTGACTTGTCCTTTTAAAGAAGAGGACATTCTGGTCTTGTATGTGCAAGCTTCTTACAGTGATAGCATCTGATTTGATTGTTTTGTGTATTGCTATTGTTGTTGCTACCTTTTGATAGGAACCTGTTGTTTCCAGCTTTCTTGTTTACTTCTCTTTTCTTCATGAGCTTCCTTTTATAAAATCGACCATATTTTTTTACCATAAATTTAAAATCATCATCTCCATCTATTTGCAACTTAGTGTCACTTTTATCATTGTTTGATTCGTCAGTTCCTTGTAGTGCCATTCCTTTTCTGTAGGAGGATTGTTGGACTCCGTTTCTGGAGCCCAATAATCGCTCTGATACCAAATAATGTTGGAACCCCTTTTCGAAGCCTAACATTCGAAGTCAAAAGATGTAATCTTTATTAACCCGTATTTCTGGACTCTAACTCTCTCTCTCTGATACCACAAGATATTGGGCCCCATTTTCGAAGCCTAACTATCGTTTCAGAGTCGAAAAGCGTGAACAGGTTTCCTTGTAGGGTTATTCCAGTGAACCCTCACTTTTTCATCATCTCACAAGGGTGGCTTGCCTATAATAGGCCATCACCAACATCATAATTTGACTTCTTCAATCCAATTGTATCTCTATGCCTCTAGTTTATTTTGAAATAAGAACCTTCTCATTCAGAGCTCTAGAACTTAAGATATGCTTAAAAATCCAAAGTGTGTTTATAACCTAGTTATGCCCCTCCGACCGATCCCTCATTTTCCTTCCATCAATCTCTTTCAAATCGACAAAAAAAGCTAAAAAATTTATTAAGAGATAGGAAAATGTGTCGGGAATCTATTGCTTCAAGAATCATTTAATGTGGAGGTCTGATTATGAAGTTATGTCCAAAAGAATCAACCATGCTCATGTCCTCAATCACGTTGTACCTTTCTAGAAATAATTGGCATAACTTTCACTAGATATTTCAGATTAAGATTTTCTTTAAATAGTTTCGAAGAGGACTTCCAGATTTACCACTTTTATAAAGACCTTGAAGGAAAATTTTCTATCTTTTAGAGGGTCAAAAATGGGACTAGACGATCGGATTAGATGAATAGTGCACCAGACGATATGACATCATCAGATGATACATCCTCACTAGATGAAGCATCCTCACCAGACGATACATCCTCACTAGACGAAGCGTCCTTACCAGGCGAAGCATCCTCACAAGACAATCCGTCCTCATCAGATGAAGTGTCCTCACCAGACAATACGTTCTCACCAGACGAAGCGTCCTTATCAAATGATACGTCCTTACCAGACGAAGCATCTTCACCAAACGTTACGTCCTTACCAGACGATGCTTCCTCACCAAACGACACATCATTGCTAGGCGATACATCATCACCAGACAATACGACTTCACTAGACGATACGTCCTCACTAGACGATGCATCCTCACCAGACGACACGTCATCACTAGATGATACGTCATTACCAAATAATACGTCCTATACTCTTCAGCATCTCCACTTATAAGGACCATAACTTTTGACTCTGATATCCAAAAATTTCATACTTTATACCGTTGGAAAGCTAAAAAGATAAGCTAGAACTTTCAAAAGAAAATTTTGACTAATTTAGCCTAAATTAGTTCAGTTTTTCCCTGAATTTGGTCACAATTTATACACCTATGAAAGACTTAGATTATGAAATGTACAACTATAAAAGAAACATGAATATACGCCTGAGAAACTTTTCAGTTCTAAACTTATTTGCCAAATTAATAGAAGCAAATAAATAACATTAATTACATAATAACATTATAAACGAGGGCTTAACACAAATTACAACATATATAGGATGCTCAATGTTTAATATGCTTATAAAGCTATCCAAAAGTGATCGAACTAACTTAGTTACAAAAGTTTCTAATATCTTGGAGTTTTCGATGCCTTGAAAAGATTGCTAACCTTCTCATTCTGCACCTAAGGAGGGAATAATGGGGTGAGCTACACAACTCAGTGGATAATATATTTATAGCCATTGGCAATTGGCCACATATTCAAGCATATGTACATATATATCTAACAATTCGAGCATTCTTACTTATTCAAGCAATTTAAACATTTGATCAATTTAACTTAAACTTATAACACACAGCATATACTTCAGCCAGTAAACATAAAACTCAACTATGCACCATACTTGAAAATTTAAAGATGCAATGCACAAACAAATGGCTCGAGAGTTCCGTGGAACGAAACGGAGAAACTGAAGTTTACACCGTGAACAAAACGAGTCTGATTTCTCAGGTTCTCGTGGCCTTACGCAGACATCCAGGAGAAGGTTATGGGTCACCGTGCACATGACTAATCAAACGGGTTCCTCTCTTGCCCAATCACAACAATTTATCATCAATTCAATTATATGCTCATATTTTCATGCTTTTTCTTCTTTTCATCTAATTCCAAATGTTATAATGTTTTTTAAGGTATAACATAATCACAATGCATCATGCATTTCCAAACATTCACAATTATTTCAATTTCAAGCAAATCAACATACACACACATAGGCCAGAATTTGCCCAATTACATAATAACTATAAATACATTACCCACCTAATTAGCTTGCGAAATCTAAGTCAAGCTTGCCTTTCCCCTTACTCTTGGGTAGGATTCCCTTGGTTTCCTAAAACAACCAAGGTTCCATTCAAAACAACATTCCAATAAAATTCTTAAACTTTAGAAAAATCACAAAATTGCAATAAACACAAATTTAACTCAAATTTAACTTACTTATAGTCCATCTAGGTTAGAAAACCTAAGATCTAGTTTAGAAACCCTACAATCAATGGGGTTCTCCTAATCCATCTTCTTCCCACATAAACCTGTTTTCTATCTAACTCCTTCATCCTCAATACAACCCATTTCTTTAATAAAACAAGGAGAAAAGATGGTTAACCTACCTTAACAAACTTGATTTCTCTTCTTTTCTTTTTCACCGAAACCTCTCTTCTTCTCTCCTATTTTTGTTCTTCACTCTCCTCCCCCTTCAATTCACGTTTTTCTCCTCTTATAAGGAAGACAATGTATTCTTTTTCCATTGTACCCTTATTGAGCCCAAAAAGTCCATCTTACCCTTCCTTATAAGCTTATGTTCTTTTATGCTTAAGTGATCTCCTAAAAATGCCCTTAAACATCCTTATTATATTAACACTTTAATTCCAGTTACCCATTGAATAAATCATACTAACCTTGACATGATTATAACTCCAAAATTTTAATTTATCTAAACTTTAAAGCTATTTGAAAACATGCTTAACTTAAAGAAAAAATTTTCAGGGTCTAACAACTCTCCCCCTTAAAGAATTTCTTCCTTGAAATTCTTACCTGAGATATTAAAGAGGTGTGGATACTTCTCCCTTATGGCCTTCAAGGGTTCCCAAGTGGCCCCTTCCGTAGAATGGTTCTTCCACAGAACTTTATCCAACTTCACAGTCTTGTTTCTCAAAACCTTTTTTCTTTAAATCTACGATCTCTACTAGTTGTTCTTCATAAGTCAAATCCTCTCTTAACTGAATTTCTGAAGGTTGAACTATATGTGAACGATTAGACCGATACTTCTGCAACATCGATACATGGAAAACATTATGAATCTTAGACAACTCCGGTGGCAAAGCTAACTTATAGGCTAAAGGCCCAATCTTCTCAATGATCT